>MQRK01189655.1:4775-21044 GCA_001938485.1 Girardia tigrina | reverse complement strand
GTAATTTGAAATTTACTTCACAACTGATGATGCCGTAATGGCGAAACATGTTTTGTTAAATAAAAAACTTTTAAAATGGCGTCTATTATTTTTATTTTTTATATATATATATATATATACCAGTAACCATTTCAACCAAGGTTGCACCAAAAGACCAAATATCAGCAGCAAATCCATAAGGTTCATCCCAAATTACTTCTGGTGCCATCCAATTAACGGTTCCCGCTAATGATTTGACAGCTCTACTTAACAAATCTGAACTTGCAAATTCTGTCAAACATTTCGCCAATCCAAAGTCGCACAATTTAATATTATCGTTTTCATCGAACAGAATATTCTCTCCTGAACATACTTTCTTTTACAGTTTCACTTGACAGAATTTAGTACCTTTTATATCTCTATGGATAATTTTGTTATCATGTAAATACTGTAATCCTTCTAAAATTTGTTTTGAATATTTGGAAATTTTAGATTCTGGTAAAGCTTTATTTTTTCTCAAATATGATCCCAGACTTCCCTAATAAATAATTCATGACATACAATTAATAATTGATCAAAATTCATTACACCTGGCACGTATTCCATCAATAAATATAAAGCCCTATCTGTATCTATTTGTCTCTCAAATCGAACAATTCTCGGATGATCTAATGATTTAATTACGGATAATTCATTATTGAACGACTTTTTCTTTTCTTCGGTAATTTTGAACTTTTTAATTGCATATATGTTATTCGATCCAATCTCTGTACATTTGTAAACAGTTCCAAATGCTCCTACACCCAATAACTTATTTTTAATAAATTTTTTGATCCTGTATCAATAATTAACGAAACTTTTAAATGCATTATATAAATAAATATTGTTAAATGCTCAACTTTTTTAATAAAATAAAGAAATGATGATCAAAACTCACATTTGTTTCCATTTTGTGTTAACACGATGGATCGAAAACATTTTATTTGGTTCTTCAGTGGCGAAAATTTTAAAATCCTTTTTGCAACTTTTAAACAGAATTTATTTCATTTAATAGCGTCATCATAGTACAAACTCACTGTTTCAATGAAATTGTTATAATAATAAACAAAATATTATTTTACTTCGATTTAATTGGCGAATAAATTTTAAAATTAATAAAAAAATTAATATTGAAGCCATTTTACTATTTTATTCATTCATATTGTGAATAGTAATTAACGGATTTTAATGTCGAATTAGTAATGATTCAAAATAAAATATTTTATGAAGTGAATCAAAATATTTTTGAAGGAATAAACTCATTTTTCGAAATTGATGTGTCTGTTCAATAATCTGTGTTAAGACACGATTTATAATACCTTTCACAATTAAATTATTATATGAAAATTCAGAATGTTAGAATTATTTAAGTTATTAAAAAAGAGCACACTTAACTTTACTATTAAAAGGTGGAGTGTTTTTATACATGCAAGATCAACCTGCTTTATAAACATAACAGAAATTAACCCTAACCCACGACAATGAACAATTTTCTTTACTAATAATTTTCAAAATTTACATCCAAGGATGTACTTCGAAAAAAAAGTGTTGATCTTGTTACCGTATTCACACATATCATTCAAAAACATCGTAATTCAATGTTTCTTTGATATTTCCGCAAAAGATGGAACCCTAAAACTTTAATACCACTTTCATAGGCGCCCACAGGATTTTTTCCAGGGGGAGCAAAAAATTTTTTTCTTAGGTTTAATTTTTCTAGTCGGGGCAAAATTTAAAACTTCTAGGTAGAATGTTTTGAAAATAGCAATTTATTTAATTATTCAGTTTTGTTCTATTCAAATTCAAAATTATAAAAAAAAATCACATTAATAAACAGCATTACAAAGAAAATATTCAAATTGATTTTTATCAAAACAGGCATGTTTTATCAAATGTATTTGCCATAGGACATTGCTCCTAAATAAGTTTTTGTACACTATTTATTTTTCCGGCCATCAGAGAGTAAAAATCTTTATGAAAATAATCCTTAATTCCTTGTTATTCATTTATTTGATTATTAATCTATTTTTAGAATAGAATTTTCAGAATGTGCTTTTTGTCAACCTATTTATCTAATATATTTTTTCTAGATTTATATTTGCCAATATCGTTCTAGCATCCAATTATAATTTTCCAATTTCTTAGTGAAATATTTCTTTTCAATTCCATTTATAACATTATTTGTCCAGGGGAGGGCAAATGGTCTACTGTGGGCGCCCATGACCACTTTAAATAAATGCCATAAATAAAGTTGAGCATTTTATTTATCGACTCAAATAATAATTATCGAAATTACATTTTTTTAATACGATAATATATAATGATTCTATCTTCGCTGTCTCTCATTATCTTGTCTTTGACCAAGTCATAAATAAATGTTGAATTAATTTGATCTATTTTATTTCTGTCATAATATAATTTCAAAGATGATTCTGAAATATCGAATCGATTAGACAGAAATTCCTTGATACTCGAGATTTGAGAGTTGTCACAAAAGAATTCGATTGGCTGATCGAAGAAATTGATTGGGACAAGCAATAGGAGTTTGCTGGAGACAAATGAGTCAGAAATTTTGAAAAGTGATAATCAAATTTTACTTTGAAATAACTTTATAATAAATTTCAATATTTTCAGAATCATTAAATAATTTGTTTATAGTAGAATCATTTATTTGATATTGAGATATCGATTGAGGTTGAGAGAATAATTCGATTGATGAAGGAGGCTCATGTATTCGTTTGGAGATATCAAAGATGATTTGGGATAGATCAGGGGTTTTCGAGTGAACGAGTTTAAATGGTTCACGATGGGTTTCAATTGGAACAAGCGAAACAAGTTTACTGGAAATTATTGAATTAACGATTTTAAAAATATAATAGCAAAATTACTCAGATTTAATTTTGTAATAAATTGTACAACTGTTTTCAGAATCATTAAATAATTCGTTTATATTTGAATCGTTTATTTTATATTGAGATATCGATTGAGGTTGAGAGAATAATTCGATTGATGAAAGAGACTCATGTATTCGTTCCGAGATATCATAGATGATTTTGAATAAATCAGGGATTCTCGAGTAAAGGATTTTAAATTCTTTGCGAAGGTTTACAATTGGTTTAAGCGAAACAAGTTTGCTGAAAGCAAAGGAATTAATATTTATAAAAAAATAATTATAGTAAGATTACTCAGATTTAATTTTGTAATAAATTGTACAACTGTTTTCAGAATCATTAAATAATTTGTTTATAGTTGAATCATTTATTTGATATTGAGATATCGATTGAGGTTGAGAGAATAATTCGATTGATGAAGGAGGCTCACTTATTAGATTGGAGATTTTAGACACCATATTGGAGATGATTTCGGATGAATCAGAAGTGCTCGAAAAAACGAGTTCAAATGATGTGCGATTGATTCCAATTTGAACAAACGAAACAGGCTTGCTGGAAGTAAATAAATTAATAATTATAAAAAAATTGTTTTCATATTTTACTCTGTAATAATTTTGTAATAAATCATACAAATATTTTGAGAATTATTTAATAATTCGTTTATATTTGAATCAATTATTTTATATTGAGATATCGAATGAGGTTGAGAGAATAATTCGATTGATGAAGGAGGCTCATGTATTCGATTGGAGATTTGAGATGTGATATATGAGATTATTTGGGATGAATTGGAACTACTTGGATAATCGAGTTGGAATGATTCACATTCCATATTGAATGGGAGAAGATATAATGAACGACGGGCATCGCCAGTCGTATTTCTAATTAATTAATTAATTTAGTTGATGAATATTAATATAATCTAACAAGTTATGAATCACACAGATTCTAGATTCATTTTCTATTCCATATGATTCGAGGGTTCTATTATCATCTAATTTTTCACCTTTAAATTCAAATTTCCATGAGTCAATCGTATCTCTGTTACATCCACTTAAATCACAAAAATGATATTTCAATTTGCGAATCATCTCAATCGATCTCGTATTTATTGTATATTGGACAAATTTAGAGGCATCGCCGTTAGACGCCCAATAATTTATTGTCACCTCAATCGGTCTGATAAATGAAATGAAAATTATTAAATAATAACCGATTGATCCCACTCGCTCTCACCTTCCGCCAATTTGCTCCAAATGATTCTCATATTTCCGTCTAAAGAAGTTTGACACTGATCATTTGTTTAAAATTCAAATAAAGGTAAATTTATCACTCACATTCATTTTCCGACAAATTTCGTAACGGTCTTTCTAATGTGCTGAACGTTTCCTATTACAAATTAATTAATGAATTTATTTGAATAATATTAAAATTATCAACCAAATTATAAATCACACAGATTGTGTCTCCATCTTCTATTCCATATGACTCCAGGGTTCTATCATTATTTAATTGTGAGCTAAGAAATATAAACGTTATCGAGTCATCTCTGTTTCTTCCAATTTCATCACAAAAATAATATTTCAAATTGAGAATAGTTTCATTTGAACTTGTATTTTTCCTATAATCACAGCATTTTGGACCACTATAATCTCTTAAGCTTACAGTAATCGTACTGAAAAATAAAATTATCGTTAAATCATTCTCAGTTGATTCCATATGATCTCACCTTTCATCACGCAAATTGTTTCTATTGAATCTAAACCGAATCAATTCTTAATCGACTCATTTTCATCCTCAAACTCACTTTCGGTATTCCTCATTCCAGTCAAACAAAACATAATCGTCTTCTCCAATCTCATATTTCCCAATCGATTCGCGAGGAAAACAAATTCTATTTTCGAATATCAATATAATATCTATCCAAGGTTTCTCTATTTCTTCCGCCAGAATCTTCATTACATCCGATACGGTGGCATCAGCTTTAATATTTAATGTATACTTCCAATTATTGTAACTTTTGAATCTCATTTCGATGAAAAATAAAACAATTATATAACAATTTCTTATTTGAATATTCCGTTATCTAACGCAATCATTTACTGATTACGTGTTAGATCACTCAAACAAATTAATTTTTATACAAAAGAAATACGGAAAACTTGTTTACTGTAGTAGTGCATAAGAAAATCAATTTTTTATAAACAGTGTCAAAATTTTAGAATTCTCGTAACCATCTCAAAATTTTTAATTCATAAATTAAAATAAATCAAACTAATTATTAATAAATAGTGTATTAACCAAATAAACAAACAGAAGAGAAAGAAAGTTATAACACTCATCATAACAAAAGTATATAAAAGATAAAGGAGAACAATAATGTCACAAACGGTTTATTCTATGTTAGAATATATTTTGAATTAAAATTGATTTGTAATTGAATTATTTTGATTACGATTGTTGTATTTCATGACATGGGGATTATGTTTTTTCTGAACGAATGAGATTCAAGCACTTCCGAATCAGTTGATTGAAATATGAAAATCTGGTTATTTTCGGGTTGATTAAGTTATAAGTTGGGCGGTTTTTCCTTTAAGTCAAAATTAAAAATAGAGTAATCTGAAAAACTTTAAAATGCATTTTAAGTACATTATAAATTTAGAAAATTAATACATTTAAATATCGAGAATAGAAGTTGTGCCATTGTGAATTGTGAAAAACTTTTTTTATTGATTTCTACAGAAACAGTCTAAAGCATAACAACTTTCTGAGACCTCAAAATCAATCAACATTTGCATTATATGAAGCACCGACAGAAGATTTATGGGCTTATCTAGTTACTAGAGCGTTTATGCAAGCTGATGAACCACTACACAAAATTCATCAGCAAAGAATTAAAGAGCTTTTTACTAGCATGAACAAGCCCTCAGTTTCAAAGTGTAGATCAGAGGTTGAACTTATATGTCAGAATTTACTTAAAGATATAAAGGAAAAATTTTACAACAAAAAAGTTTTCTTAGTTATAGATAAATCTAATATTAACAATCAAAAATATGATAATACATTGATCGTTGATAATTCTACTCCATCTTTGTGCTTTTTTTTATTGATTGCAAGCCTATAGATTCTAGTCCAAAATCCAATATTGTCGTTCAAATCGCTGATAGCAATCTTCGCAAAATGGATATATGAAGAGATAATTTATAGCTAGTAATATCGGATGCAGCTCGATAGATGACCAAAGGAGGTGAGGCGATCAAAATTATGTACCCAAATTCCTTTGTTATGCTTTTTTACTTCATAATTGTACTCTTATGATTAAATCATATCATAAAGACGTTGAGAATCTCATATCAAGCATTGAAGTACTTACTATTAAAAATAAAGGTAGAAAGCAATTATTCTCTAATATAGGAAGTCCATCTGAGCCAGTTGTTACAAGAGGTGATCTAGGCTGTCAGCAACCTGTTCCTATTTACAAAATCTACAAACAGTAAAAAAGGAATGTTTTCTCTATTGATAAAGATTGTATAATATGTCACGACCCATTTGTTCGTAGCAATTTTGAACGCTCAGAGCCCCCAGTGACTATTAAGGGTCAGTCACAACCCAGTTTTAATTCATTACTCAACTACGACTATATATATTATTTATACATTATAGGGTCGGACGCCTCTTCTCGCTCGACATCTGCCTGGCAGTGCCGAGTGTGAAGGGCCTGCGGGTCCGGATAAAGATGGGATAGGCTACGGGCCCCCCACCTAGCGGAGTGTCGCTCGGGGATGATTTTTCTTTCCTAACCATAATTCGATGCCTTAACTTCTAGGATGAATGACTCGCAATTATCAGGATCGGGATTAAATAATCAGAACCGTCACAATAGTCTTATGAAATTATTATTACTCAAGGTAGTAGCGCACTATAAGACTGAAAATTAGAATAGCTTTCGCCCGCACATGAATTCAACTTATAGATCAGCAAATAACAAGGGTTAAAATCCCTTCAACGATCCGACAGTTACTTTAGTTGTCAAATCGGTTCCTAAAATACTCATTAAGTAAAAATTTTTTAAATAGATTCGGATTACGTTCATTTATCTATCGAGATTTTTACCGCTAATTTAATTGTGGAACTCTAATAAGCTCATCCTCGCCTTAACTAGTAAAATATTCTAAATTGTAATTATAATCGTTAGTAATTTTCATTATTAATCGACGCCTTCAAGTGAGCTATCAACAGCAGCATTAAATAAATCTATCCTACAATTATTCGATGGACGCGCTTACAAATCGCACAACCCTTAAATTTTCTATAGTTCGGTTTTACTATACACTTCTATAGACAAATTAATCGTGGAAATTAGTCTTTATAAAATTCATTTCTCCTATTTTATTTCATCGAGCTGAATTGATTAATTTCATAGATTCATACCCCGTCAGCTGTGAATTCTATCTAAAAGTGTTTTCTATTGAGATAAATTATTTCACTTTTACATTAAATCATAATTCGTTAGGAAATGAGAATATGGAATTATAATTCCCTAGAATTTAATCAAATTATTGCTCATGAATTCTAATACTAACTGTAAAACTCTCTCTTTGTCCTCTAACTAACGATTATACTGACGGACAAAGAGGGGGTTTTAACAAATAATAACCAAAAAAAATAATCAAGGAGAAATAATTCACTGTTGAAAGGATGATGGAACAAATTGATCGTACAATATATCGTCAAATGGTGTTGGATCAACTTGTTCCAACGAGTGGATATAAACTAATGAAACGTGCGTAAGACAAACAAAACCCAAAGTTCAACAAATAACTCTTTAATTATCGATAAAAATAATAACCGTATACGATAAAGACAGTTTCGGATCAGTTCAGAAACAACCGCGAAAGAAATCGTCTGTGTTTGCAATTGAGATAAAATACTAATAGTTCAGCGATGACGGATTAGTTTAAGCGACAAACCAGTTCTTCGAAATAGTCAGATTACTGTTAGAATATTAGGTTCTTCGAAATAGTCGGATTAGTGTTGGAAAATTAAATGTCGAATTAGACGCTTCCACTTATTAATTCATTCAATAGTCCTATGACAATTTTGAAATTAAATCTATTGATTTATTTTCATTTGATATTTTTCTTTTTATTATATATTAATTTGATATGTTTTGACTGATATCTAATTTTTTTCTTTTTCTTTTTATAACTGAATAAATAACTTGACCAAAAATTCTTTCTCTTTCTCCATTAAATAAGTCTTCGTCCTTCTTAATATACAAAAAAAACAAAAAAAAATAATTCTTTCACATCTGTCGGACAATATAAATCATAAAAAATATAAAAGGTGAAGTAAAAAATAAAACACAAACAAAGTAGATAAGCATGTTTGAAGAACATCACTATCACACTCTTCACACACAGGACCAAATACAAAGAACAACTAATCAAGCCAAGATTTTGTACAAAGGCAGAAGAAAGAAAATCACATACACACACAAAACATACGAAAGTAGTGTTTCACACTAACATATAAATTTGACAAAATTAAATTAACTAGATATATACATATTTCCTTAACTAAAATACGATTAGGAATTTTTATCGGAACAATTTAATGATAAGATTCAATAACAACCCCTAACATTCGGTTGTTAAGGTTGATTGTTTTAAACATTCAAATTCTATCGCAATTCTGGGCACATTTTGACCCTCATTTTAATCAAAAGATTTTCAACCCGTCTTTAAGAAGATAATCACATGAATAGAACAGGTAATTCTTTTATCGAATATAATTTATTTGTAGCCTTTTATCAATTTTCTATTTTTTCTTAAAAACTTTATTTTTTGAAAATAATATTCACTGAATTCAACGAAACAATTAATCAAAATAAATTAAAACGAAGTGAAGATAATAAATAATTCATAGTTTCTTACAAACGAGAGTGAACTTCAGTAATCAGAAACTTGTTTTATAAACTTTACTTATGTAAAACTAATTCATTTAACCCTGATTTAGAACAGAAACTGTTATTATTTTGATTATCTAATCTTACACAATAATTTGTCAAAACTTTCTTTTACAAACAATAAAAAATTCAGATAAAAAAACAAATAAACAAAATACGATTTATCAATGAAAACTCAAGTAATTCTGTCCATATAATCCCAACTTAGGGGAGAAACGCAAAGCTACAAATAGTGAAAAGTTACCCTTTAATGATATTCAGGAATAAAATATTATATATCTCCAAACATTGAATTGTTTGTAATTACTCTCAATCAAACGTTCCCATTATACTTCTCAATAAATATTCTTTTATTTTTATTTTAGTTTTATATTTCACGAAACTTTGCATATTAACTATTTATAAGTCACACAAAAAAAATAAAAACGCTAAAATAAATTAACAAACAACTAATACTATGGGGAAAACTATATTTATGATTTAAATATTCCCAGAGTGTTCGGTCGACTGGCACGGATAAACTCGTGCTTCCACTATCTCGGCAGTCAACTCGGCGCGGCTTCCCCGAAGGAACGATTCGAGGGGCACCGATGCAATGTCGACAATAATCGGGTCGGCGTAACTACCGACGTTCTTCCAGCGCGCGTTCGAGCGCAAATTCTCGCGGGGCATAACAGAAGGCGGCGACGGCGGGACGACGGGTGATTTACTCTATCGCGGAAAAAGGGGTTTTGTCGTAGGAATTAATCAAATAAACACACACTATGAACAAAAAAAATGAAAATTCAATATATTGCTTAAGTACTTTTATTTGTGTTAACAAAACGATAGATATCAACAAAACACAAAAAAATTTACAATTTACGGTCTCCGGAGGTTTGCTCTGTAATATCGCTCGTGCACGGTCAGTAATTGTTAGATTTTTCGCCAGTCGACGCGTCTCTAGTTAGAAGCGTTCAGAGGTGATTTGATCTCGGTTTCGGGACGTCTATCGGCTGATGGCTCCTCACAATTCCTCGTACTCGGAATAATGTCGTTTGACGGAATAAATTCGGCTCAGATTGCATCTCGATAATATGGTTCGATTGTATTCTTGTTGGTTCGTGATAATCGTTTGAAAAGCGTCTGTTTATCTTATGCGTAAAATTATGTGACGATTGTGCAAGGAATTTGCAAAAAATCGTGAAAAAGTTGTGCAAATAATTGTGAGTGAATATCGTATTTATAATACTCACTATTTCATTTGTCGGGGTGTCTTATCCTCGTGGCCGTTTCTGGTTGGCTAGGCTAGTCATTTTCGAACCCTGATTTGTCGAGCTGGGTTGTTGTTAGGCCGTGTGTCTGACTCCAGACAATGATTGTTGGTCACAAGGCTCCTTTGTCACCGATGACTATTCATAGTGTGACGTTGTTCTTTCTTTGTGGGCCTGACTCACCGTAAGTTTTATTTACTATTCTTTGTTCGTTAATTAACGTTTGTTCTTCTTTACTTAATTCATATTTCTTTTCAGGGGTATAACCCTCTCCAGGAAATTACTATGACTTGGCGGGCCATATTCGGGGATCGGTCTCGTCACGAGCTACACGTGGAGGGTCGGGTGACCCCTAAACAACAACGGGTCGTCCAAGAGGTGATTTAATTCATTTTGGTCTCTTTTTAATTAATTATTTTCTTTTTTAAAGCGATTAACTTCTTTCCCAACGTTTCCGGGGTTCGGCAGTTCAATTCCAGCGACCTATTATGTTCTTTGGTTCCTCTCATCGGGTAGGCTTTCAATTCACTTGTTTGATTTTCCTTATCTATTGTTTTTTAGTTGTGATACAATGCTGCCCCCCCTGACATGGATGACCAAAGACGATCCTGGGACCCATCTTTTTGATTAAAATAAATGTATTATTCCCATAAGTCTTCCTTTTTATATTCCTTTTCTTAATGTTTATAATTATATGTATTTTTATATTATGTATTCGGTTTCTCGACCGCAACAAATAGTTGATAAAGCAAAGGAATTTATTCAATCTGTAAAAGAGCTAGCTGAAAAAATTGAAGTTCAATGAACTCTTTTAACAACTAATATTGATAATATTAATTTTAATATAATGAGCTATATAATTAAATAATATATCAACAAGCCGATATACATGTAGAAAGAATAATTTCTCTGGATATCAACAAGTTTTGCATAACTTTATTGTAGCATCGGATGATTGTTATTAAAATTGAAATTGTTGATCGAGCTCAAGAGAGATTCTTGTGATAAGGATAGGTTGTTGATTTTTTTTGTTGATATTGAAGATGGACGACAATTGAGGATGGACTTCGAGAAATTGACACATAGGAAATTGCTGTTGTTAAATTGTTTATATTACAAAAAAATATATCTCAAGAAATGTATTAAAATCCACTGTTGACAGTTTTATAATTCCAAGGTAAAGAGAATTGCAGTAATTACTATGGTAAATATATAAATCCCAATTTATCCATCATTTATTGTTATTGATTGTTAAAATATATATATATATATATACTTACATTTTTTAACTTTAATATATTTACACTGGTGTCAGAAAAGAGGCAGGCATTGAATCAGATTTTTTTGACTAAAATTACTAAACGGTAATTGGTGCAATTGCTGCAAAATTGTCGGCCGTAGTTCAGTTAGGACAAAATTTTGATTTTCAGTATTGCTAACGCAGAAGTAATCAACACAAAAAATAACTTCATTCAAATTCTTGTACACTGAATGATTCCGACTCAGTATTGAAGGGATGACTGAAATAATAATTATGAAAATTACTAATACTTGAACCTTTCGACACGCTGTTTGTCATTTGTCCATTACAGGAAGGTAAAAGATAACTTAGAATATGTCTTAAATGCAAAGACGTTCCTTCTTGATTCAAAACCGATTGCATTGTTTTAATTTGACGACAACAAAATTTTTTGGAGTTTTAATCCTGAAATTGTTATTTTTCCTATTAATTGAGGAGGAGGATCTAATTTGGTTACAATATTTCCATGATAGAGCAATATTTCACAGAGAAGGTAAATCAAACTATTCATTTCAGTACCTTCTATAGACTGAAGTATTTGGTGTGATCAATTTCATATCTAAATCCATCCTCAATTCTATTGTCCTCATGAGAACTGTCATTTAAAATAAGCTTCAGTGTAAAATTTCGATATTTGAATTGCAAATCATTCATTTTACAACTGTTTATTGCCAACATTTTCAACAATATTGATTAGAAAGACAGAATAATTAGTACAAAATTTGCTGTTGGGCTAATTTGCTTGGCAAAGATAATCAGAAAACATGTCGACGGTTCCCGAGGATATAACATAACTGATAATATACTGTATTTTCTGACTATCTGTTTTTACATCAAATTGAGTAGAATAATTCGATAAAGATGACGAATTGCCACTATTTTCACTTGGGAGTTTTGAATTAGTTTATACAGATTCTGGATTAATATGTGACACAAAATGATCAAAAATTGATATCAATGTCAGTAAGATTTGTTCGACCACTGTTTTGATTGGTAATTCCTGATTTTCTGCGACTACTCCTGGATTATTTTCATTCAGAGTCTTCAAGTTATTCATAAAGTTATCAGGATATTAAATAATTTAATCAGGATTGTAATGCATCCAATAACGAAACAATGAATTTTTGAGAATAGTATATAATGACAGATATTATCGTTGGAACTACTCATCTTTTGAGTACATTTGAACACTAATTTAAATGTCTTTTCTGGAAGAATAGAGGAGTTTTCCGATTATTTAACTTATACCAATTGAATTATGGTACCTAAAACTTGTATTCCACAAAGAAAGAGAAATATATTCTGTTCTTGATCGTTCAAAACAAATCTTTGCTTATCATTGAGAAATATATTTTCTGGTTTCTTAATATTAGTACATCCAAGTAAATACCCAACACATTTTTCAAGAGAGGTTACTTGAACAGCAACCCATGGTCCCGTGTCTTGTATTGCTATAAATCGTTTAATGTCTTTAAGAAATTTGATGATTTTCTGTTTGTTGGAGCTGTATTGAATAAACCCTTCATTGTGAATCTTTTCTGAATATTTTTCGAACTCCATAGTATTAGAAAAAATTCATTGTTTAATTTTTTCAATTCTCTTTTTTACAGATTTTCGGCGATCTTTTTTAGCTTGCAACTTTGAATCAGTTTTATAATCAGGTGCATCCACTATGTGTTCCAAATTGAATAACTTAAATTGATCTTTTTCGATATGTTCACAGGATAATTGTTCAATGACGATGTTTCTATGCTTCTTTCCGTTAATTGACTCTGTAGTAAAAGATCAGAATCGATCATAATAAAGCACATATTGCACCATTTTTTATTGATGGTGCAATTAAAAATTAAGTTTTGATGGGGGCTCTGAGTCCACGAAAATGTTGTCGAGAGAGGGGAACACGACAATATATATTTAGAAAGCAAGCTTGGATATAGGGCATGGATATAACCAAATACATTTCCATTTA
This sequence comes from Girardia tigrina, assembly GCA_001938485.1. Classification (NCBI taxonomy): domain Eukaryota; kingdom Metazoa; phylum Platyhelminthes; order Tricladida; family Dugesiidae; genus Girardia; species Girardia tigrina. Next base: position 7,645 of record MQRK01189655.1, on the reverse strand, counting down.
CAACAGTTTAAATGTTTGTGTGTAGTCGTAAAAAAGTTTTCTAGCAAAAACATTTTTTTGATTTACTAGTTTGATCAAATTTTCATATTACCATTTTATTGTCATCGAAAATGAGTAAATGTGCAAAGTTTAACAAAAATTAATTAAGTAAAACGCTCTTATAAATAGGTATCTAAATTCTATATATATTCTATGTATATTCTAGCTAGTATAAATCACAGAAATGATATTTAATCATAATAGAACGAAATATTAACGAGATATATTTTCTAAAAATCAATAATAATTTCCGTCCAATCTTTGTTGTCATAACGGATTTGTTTTAATTGATTTACTCGTCGACGGCGGCATTTAAATTCGAAAAAATGTTTTCATCAAAAATTATCAAAGCCGTTCGAAATTCGAACCGAATTGCCCAGAGGCTATGCAGTTACTTTCCGATCAATGATAACTTGTTCGGACTAACAGAAGACGAGAAGCAGGTTAGAAAAAGAGAGAGTTTATTGAACTATTTATTTAAAATTCTTTTACGCAATCTAATTTTAAGGGAAAATACATGAATTGAATACGTAATCACTACTTCACTCACTTACATTTTAGAAAATATTCGTCCACGATTTCCGATGGAAAAAAATGTTTAAAAATTTATTTCATATTTTTCCAGCTATATATAATACATTTTATATCTATTTAAAATTGAATATCTTTTGGAATTGTTTTTTTCTTTTTAAATTATTTTCAGTTGATTTTTCTTTGCAAAAATGAGAGAAAGTGAAAAATAGATGTATAAAGTGAGACAAAACAAATTTAATTAAAAAATATACATAAAATAAATAAAAGAAGTCACTGATTGCGTAATATATATATATATATATATATATATATATTTATAAATATATGCATAGAAATAGATTACTTAATGAAATTTTAATAAATTTTTAAAATATTATTTTTGGATTATTTTATAAATTTTAATATGTCATATTTTTGTATTTGCTCGGGATCGTACGGAACACAGACTTTAAATTTATTAATAAATCACTAAAAAATATGAAAGGATTACTATATAAATATTAATTTATAAATAATAAATTTTTCATTAATAAATAATTAAATTTATTTTATAATTAATTATTATTTAAATAAATAAAATAACTAAATAAATAAGTAATCACATTTTTTATAAATAATAATAATTAATTAAATAATATATAAATAATTAATTATTAAATATAAAGATATTAATTTTAAAGTAATTAATTAATTAATAATTAAATATAAATTTATAAATAATAATTATTAAAAAATAATTAATTAATATTTTATAATTATTTAAATTTAATCAATAATTAATAAATAATAAAAATGCAATTAATTAATGATTATTTAAATAAATAAAATAACTAAATGAATAAGTAAACCGATATTTTTTATAAAAAATAATAATTAATTAATAAATATAGAAATATTAATTTTAAAATAATTAATTAATAATTTATTTTAAAAAAATAATAAATAAGTACTTAAATTCTTTAAAAAATAAGATAGATTGAATTTATGTTGTTATAATTAATTAATTAATTAATAATAAAATGAGTAAATAATAAATAATTAAATTTATAAATATTTAATTATTAATTAATAAAATAATAATAAAATATTAATTTATAAAAAATTAATTAAATAAAAATGAAAAAAAATATTTAAATATTAATTAATTTACAAAAAAATATTCTTTAATAATTAATTAATTAATAATTAAATATAAATTTATAAATAATAATTATTAAAAATAATTAATTAATATTTTATAATTAATTAAATTTAATCAATAAATAATAATTAAGAAAAATGCAATTAATTAATTATTATTTAAATAAATAAAATAATTTAATGAATAAGTAATCCGATATTTTTTATAAATAATCAGTAGTTGATAATCTAACGAAAGAAACTATTGATGAATTAATTGAAAAAGTAATAATAATAAACTTACAGATGTTCAAGATCAATATCAATCTTGTAAAATTCAGAAGGTTTTAAAACATTTCAAAATTCTATTTTAAAAGCAGTAGATGATACAATTAATTTAAAAATAATCTCCCGCACACAAACAAATCGAAGGTATGTTTAGTAATAAATCTTCAAAACCATTAAGATTGTGTTCGGTTCTGATTTACCAATATACATGTAATGGGTGGAGAAACTTCGCGTCATCTCTGCAAGAGAATCCAGGCACACAGTCGTAATGAAGGGGGAAGTAACATTGCAGGACATAGAAGACATTGTAAAGGAGATATAAATGCTGTGCACTCAATTTAAGAATTATTGGGAGAGAGTGACTCGTGTGAAGCGTTATATACAAGATCTTTGGATCCTAAAATTAACGTTCAAAATGCTCTCTCGACAACTTTATTGAGAGTTTTTAAATGATTTGTTGATGACGCAATGATTTTATAATCCTGGCCGGCATTATATAAGTACATTTCTTTTTTAAAAAAATCATTTGTTCTGAAGATGGCGGTTAACCCGCCGAAATTAATAAATACAGATTAAATAAATAATTAATAAATAATTAAATGTTTGACTTTCAATAAATTAATTAAAAAATAACAATTCAGATAATAACAAAATAATTAATAAATAATTAAATAATTTATTAATAAATAGTAAATAAATACATTAATTAATAATTAAATTTATAAATATTTTATTATTAATTAAATAAAATTATTAATAAATGTTTAAATAATAATTTATTAAAAAATAATTAAATAATAATTTTAAATATTTAAATTTTAATTTTGAAATAATTAATTAATAATTAAATATTATTTTTTAAAAAAATTAATTTAAAAATAATAATTAAA
>MQRK01189654.1:8332-23027 GCA_001938485.1 Girardia tigrina | reverse complement strand
ATTTTTGAAAAATTAGATTTTTTTATTTCATTTGTTTTTATGTATTTGCATTTATTATTATTACATACACCTAAAAATATATTATTTAAATATAATATTAGCCCATACTACGAAGGGGGCGCATAGTTAATATTTTACTAATATAAGGGTGCGCCAAAAAAAAAGTTTGCCGACCACTGGTTTAGAGTATAATTGGTTTCTCTAGTTTTATCAGAGTAACTTATAGCCTATTCTAATTCCATAACTAAATATCTATGTAATGATTATTTGTAAATTGTTGTTGATTTAATTCGTGTAACTTCAGTATGATGTTCGGATGTGTTTATGAGTCTCTCAGTGTATATATCAATTGTATTTTTATTTAATGTATATTTAATAATAAATGTGTATTGTTTAAATATTCCAAATTAAACTGTAAAAGAAGCGCAGAATTTTAAATTGGTAAACTTTGGATTAGAAAATAAATTTTATTAATGAGAACTCTTTTTGATTTTTGATTCGTTAATAAAACCGAGAAAGAAAATAAATGTCAATTTTCGACAATTAACAATATGTAAAATGAGTATTCAGATTCATAGTTAGTCTTCACTAAAACATTATTGAATCAAAATACAATATGAGTATATAATAGTTACTTCATGAAAAGTTTTGAAAAAACGATTAGTGAATGTATTTAATGAAACGTTAAATAATAATTGAATCATAAAATCTAACAGTAAATTCGAAATTCTAGACCTCGCTCTTTAAGTACTACCCTTAGAATAAACAACGTATATGTGATGTGAGAAGGTCAGGTCTGAAGAATATATAACATCTTTTTAAAATCAATTAGTGTTAACCCTTTCAGCCTTGAATACAAATATTCTATAAAACGAATCTTTGTTTCCCTTTATGTCCTTACTTTTATTTGTATCTTTAATTTTACAGTTTACATGTCACATTAAATACTTCGTTTATTGTTCTCAATTTATTTGTAATGCTATGATTGTATTATATTCTATATTCTAATATATAATATTTTTCTGCAACTATAGTTACTGTTATTTATTATTTTCCATTAATTATACTTTGGTTATGATAATGAATTATAAATTGTTTTCCGCTTATTTTTATTTTATGTTTCGGTCGGATTGTACTGCTAAATAATTTTTCAACATAATGTGCTAAACATATTTAGATCAGAATATTGTTGAATATTGTTTTTTATACTAATATAAATAATTATTGTCTGTAATGAGACTTAAAAGATGCAACTAAAAGAATTTATTCAAATTTACGCAATTTACAACCTAGTATTTAAACAACTCTTTAAATCCTTATCACAAAATTATTTAATCATGAATTAGGATATCGATGTAACTAATAACGACAATTCCGAATTCTTTATGTACATGTTTTAACTAACTCTTTAAGAGTCTGTAAACAACCTTCATCGACCGATCTATATATATCTTCCTAGTTTTGTACAAACAGTTTTCTGCAATGTTTTTCACAACTTTTGGAAGCTTCTTTCATTTCAATAGAAAAGAATTAATTATTAGGTTGTTTAAAAAGTAATGGCGTTTTTTAACCTTAATCTTTAAAGACAAATATCTCAGCGTAGAATTAACTTTATTAATCGAAATAAAAACCTTCAGCATCAATACACTTTTTCCAACGTTGCACAAGTTTATTTATTCCGGTTGCACAAAATGCCTGGCTTTCTGGAGGCGATTAAATCGTTGAAGGCAGTTTTAGCATCCCCTTGATTTTTGATGTATTTATCCTGGAGGAAAATGTCAATATGTTTGAAAAAATGATAATCAGTAGGAGAGAGGTCAGGTGAGTATGGTGGATGACTCAAAGTTTCGTAGCCAAGTTCATTCAACAGTTGCATTGTCAGACGGGCGATGTGTGACCGAGCGTTGTCGTTGAAAAGAATAGGCCCCTTCCTATTGACTAATTATGGTTGTTGTTGGAGTTTCGGGTTCATTTTTACGATTTCCTGACATTATCTCTCTGTCGTAATTGTTTCTCCTGGATTTAGGAAGATATCATGAATAACACCGGCTGCAGACCACAAAACAATCACCATCATCTTTTTTGGTACAATTTCGGCCTCGAAAAGGATTGCGGAGCTTGATCGTGGTCATTGAGAAGAACGCCTCTGATTGTCGCAGAGAATCCACTTTTCATCACACGTTACATTGTGGTCCAGAAATTGATCATTCTTTTTCCGCAGAAGAAGGGAAGACGATGCCTCAAAACAACGCATTTTTTGATTGTCATTTAATTCGTATGGAATCCATTTATCCAGTTTTTTCGATTTCCCAATGTGACGCAGAGGGTTTGAAATTGTTCTTATCGTGACACCTAGTTCCTCCGCAAGCTCTCGAACTATTGTGCGTTGATTTGCTTCTACTAGAGCCTTCATATTTTCTTTTTCAATAACAGTTTTCCTTCCACGGCTATCATCATCTTTGAGGGTCTCATCTCCTTCTTGAAATTTTTTGAACCAACGTTGTAACATACTTTCATTTGTGGTTCCATCACCCAATGTACCGTTGATATTACGGGTGGCTTCCAATGCTTTGTGGCCAAGTTTGAATTCATATTAAAAAATTGCTCGTAATTGCGTTTTTTTGCATATTGACAACTATTTAAAAAAATACGCTATTTTAAAGTTAATATTTAAACAAAGTATCATAGAAGTATAAAGTTTTTATAAGCTTTAAAATTATGTATAAAACATAAATAAATGATAAAGATTTTTTTATTTATTTTTCATTGAGTAAAAAATTAAACAATTACGCCATGCAAATGCAAGAAAAAAATTTGTCACAGCAAACTTAAAGCGTTACGTAGATGAAACTCTGGGCTTTTAGATATATAATTCTGTAATTAAAATACAAAAATAATATTTTTTAATAATTTTTTCACAGTTATTTTTCGAAAAATCAGATGGTAAGACACCTTTTGGTAGACATAGTGTAAAAATAGCACCAAAAAGTGTAAATGTTATCGATTTATAATCTTATAGTTATCAAATAAATCATATTTTTACAAAATAATTGTATTTCAATGCATTTAATTTGTCTTTTTGTAAAAAAATACTTTCAACAATTTAAAATTTGAAAAATTCGATTAGATTTATTTATTTTCCTACAGTTATCTACAATTATTATGAATTATTATTTTATTTACAACATTTATTTTTTGACCAGTTATTATCTTCCTCTTTTATTTATAAAATTTTAGTATAGTAATTTAATTGTTATATTTACATCCTGTTAGATACCCGATATAGAAACTATAAGTCAAACAGAAGATTATGTTGATGAATGCAGTTCCAATATTGATCCACTTGAAAGAGATTCTATTGAAGCATCAAAAATGCTTTTAAGACTCGGTATTACAGATAAACATATAGAAGTTGCTCAAGCTCAAGCTGTCAGAAATTATGTTACCGGAACATATAGAATAATGCTTCATCGCGTACACCGGTAAGAATTCATTAGTTTGAAAACCCTTAAGCTCTGATATTATTTCCTATAGAAACCGTCGAATGAGTAATATTCCACACAGTCTCAGTAATCCCGAATTAGGGAGGAAATTTTTTAACAATCGCAAGTATCAAAACAGATCCGGTAATCGGAATTTCAATAACGGAGGACAAAAAGGAAAATCATCCTCTTATTCTGACAAAGGTACTGAGAGGAATCAGAAATCGAGCAAAATGTGCAATATACTTTGAGTATTTTAAATGTTCTGTTCAATAAAAGTTGCAATTATCAGTCCATACCAGTTCTCACTAATTCATCCATATTTGTGACCTTAACTTACTTCACTTCAGGTTTCTACGAAAATAGTTCTGTTTATCGAAGATCATTTTATATCTTTATTCATAAATTGATGTAAATGTTTAAAACTATTTTTGAAATATAAAAATATTTTGTTTTATAATTATTTACGCAATTATATCCTATTGATTCTTGTCGAAGAATTATAGAATATCCACATGGGCTTTTTAGATTTAATTGATTGATGTTGAAAATAATATGAAAACATTATAAATTACTACATTTTGAATTGCAGTAGAGTGAATTACGACATTTGATAAGGCACCCGTTTCAGAATGAAGTGTATTTTATAATATAAAATCGAAAGGTGATAATATCCATCAAAATTGATGACAACCATAACAAACACTTCTTATTGACAGTCATCCGCTAACCGATTTTATTTCTGACACATATGACTAACCGCATTTCCAATAGGCGACTCAAAGAACCACTTATCATCAGTTACTAATAAGTAGCAACGGGTGAGTCTTTCTTCACTAATCATATTCAAAATTTATTTGCCACAATTTACTTTTTTACTGTCATTGATAAAGCAAATATACAGTTTACTTGTCTAATAAACAGTACTACTAAAAGTCAACCATCAGAATGTAACACACATTCGTCCAAGAAATATCAAACATACTTTCCAATTATCATCATCAATATTCTTCATCTCATTCATCAATTTTTCCTTTCGTGGATCTCTCTTTCTTTCTTTCCTTTTGATCAAATGTGGTACAATTTCCTTTTATGAAATCCTTCCGAGCTGCTGGTTACGGTCGCCAGGTTAAGTTCATGATTAATGAAAGAATGCATAACACAAATATTTATTCATATAACAATTAACTATTTTTCAGACAAATTTATGAGAACGATGTTTCCTTATTTTTTACAAACTAGATGTAAAAATTACTAAATATAAATATCGATGTAAATGTTAATTATTTAAAAGAGATTGTGTATAATTTTAAAATTAATTTTTCCGCTTTTTTATTTTTTAAACTTTATAATTAAACGTTATATCTTATTTTAAAAATGTTGTATATATATATATATATATATATATATTAAGGATAAAAATAGGACGACGCGTTTCGAGATAATAATAATCCCATTATCAGGTCACAAAATGTACTAAGCAAGTACACTATATGGAAACTTGCCGAAAATAAATAAAATATATCCAATAAATTATTGGATGAAAATAACTTTATTTCACTTTTCCTTAAAATGCACTAAATGCAATCAATCTCATTCTCGCAAACTAACCATTGGCAGCTATCAATTGCCATTTGAGAAAAAAAATGTTTTCTCTATCGTTCCGTACTTTACAAGGTAATGGAGACATATGATAAAGAGGACAACTAACAGCACACCAAAAGCTAATCTTTGAGATGAAACTTCTCACACTCAATACAATCAACTCAATTTTAGCCTTCCCATCAAACTCAAAATAATCCGAAACCTCATCGATGCAATTTGACTGAAATGTTTGACCAAATAGTTTATATATACAGTGGGTTGTCAAATTATTATGGACACTTATTTTTTAGGTTTTTGAAACTTTAAATGATTTTTTTGAGAAAACGAAAAAGTTTGGATTTATTTTTTTGATTAATGTTACGACGGTATACTTGTAAATGTTCTTGACAATTGTCAGAAGTGTATCCGATTGAATCGTCAGTCTGAGTAATGAATTGTATCAATGTGACCTAAATTTTGATAATAATGATTTAGTATAAAAAAATTGAATAAACATTTTTAGGAAACATTCTAACAACTTTTAGTTAGAAGAACTTAATTTTTTTTAGTAATGCCATATTTAAAATTTAATTTGTAAATTTTTAATTATTACCATGCTAAAAAGCATTAATTTTGTTTGTATTTTGTGATATTATCAAAATTTGTTTTTTGCAGCATGGGAGAGTGTACTGATACATCTCTGTTAAAATTGAGAGAAATCGAAACATTTGTATTGAACACCAAATATAGCCAAAGATAAATAGTGAGACTTACAGGCTTTTCAAAGCCCTTAATTAGTAATATTAAGGTCAAGATCGATCAAGGCAGGTCGAGTGGATAAATGAAGCAGGAAAAGGGTCACAACTCATCGTACTGACCGCAAAATCAGGAATCTATGTCGCGATAATTTTAAAAAGAGTTTACACCACCTTACTACGATGATAAACAACGAGGGAATCAAAGTTTCGAAATGGACGGTTCAGAGTCGTTTGACTGAAGAAAACCTGTTGGGTAGGCGACTGGCTAAAAAACCATGCCTGACTCAGGCAATGAAAAATAAGAGACTTCAATAGACTAAACAGCACAAGCATATGAATAATGAGGACTGGAGTCGTGTAAGTAACATTTTTTTATTGAGAAATGATATTTCTTTTTTATGGTATCTGTTTCTCGGCGAGTCACCTTTTCAAATTTTAGTGGACAAATACTGCTTCGTTCGACGGAGCCCAGGAGAGCGCTCCTCAATCGTGCATAAATATATAATCTTTCTCATTTGGGAGCCATTCTTCATCCAGGGGTTTGGGACCTCTGCACATTGTGGAAGGGACGATGAGAAAGGACCATTACCAGGGAGTGCTGGAAACTTATCTTCTTCCTCAGTTGGCAGAATGGTTCTCAAATGAATTTCAATTATAATATTAATTATAACTTTCTATTAATCTTATGAAATATAATAATCTATTTAAACACTGGTTCGGATGTGGTACTACGGGGAAATCGCTCACACACGCGTGTCACTGTCTTCACACACAACATTCGACATGTCACAATTCACACACTATATACACAGCGCACCAACTATACACCACACTCATTTCAAAAGTGGAACCGCACAATCCGATGATAACTTTCACAACCGATGACCACACAAACCACACGACACAGCACATCAAGGTTCACCGCATCTTACCTACAGAAACAGGGACTGTCCCATTCACTGAACAGATTACAACCACACCAAATTCGTCACACAGTCGATACATATCGATCAGAATAAGGGGATGTTTCGAATTTTCGCATCATTTATTTATTGTATACACAGCTTCCACCATCAAATCCTTCATGATGACCCTTCAAACTACTACAAGTACACAATTCTACATGACACATGGTCACAAACCACTAAGGGAGAACTTAACATGGCTACAATATGACATTAAAGACCCAACCGTACTTGATTATCATACCGTACTACTAGGGGTCAACGATACGGACTCCAATCATACCTGAGATGCGTATGCAGGCACAAACGCTTTAAAGGTTGCACCACCCACTTTCTTTATAGATCAAACTGGATCACCCAAAGTTTGGTTGAACCTGATGGACTTCAGATTCAAGGCGATGCATCTCAAGTCGCAGAACAGTCTGTTCCAGAATCTACTCAGTACAATGCCAGGAGAACAACTCCAAATACTCGCACCACATCTTGCGGCAATTATTCAACATGCGGAACCTTACGACCAACTCCTGCGATAAATTATGATGGCTCACGAGCCCAAATTTGATGTTGTCTTTGAAAAACTATTTCAAGACTCAACAAATTGGCATACTAAAGCAATCACAATTCTTAGAACTGGTAATTAGCGATCTTGAGTTGATACAACCAGGCATAACCCAGGATAAGAACAATGTGATTCTGAAGAAATTCTTCATCCAATCGCTTCCGGCGATACATAAGGCTATTCTTGCAGCCACCAGCACCACCGGTCTACAAGAATTGGCAGTAATTGCCGACCGAATCACCGAGACAATGCCCGCCAACACAAACGCGTGTTTCACCGTATACCACAAACCCCACTGGATACTCAAATTCTGGAACAATGCCACAACAGAAAGGACAGATCAAGGCACTTACAGCTCAGATGACTCAGATGACTACCATCATGGCTGAGTTATCATCAACAGTCACATCGCTGAGATCAGGACCGAACAACCCGCAGCGCGCAAGATCCAACAGCCGGCACATCAACAACAGAAAAAGCTCGACAACCAGACGAGATCTATTCTGCTATTACCACAGCAAATTCGGCGTTAAGGCCAAGAGGTTCTAGCCCGGTTGAGAGTGGAAGGGCGACCGCACGACACTTGAGATGACTGAAATCTGCATTTGACATTCCAAACACGGTGACGACGCCAGGGGGTGCACCGCAGGGTGTAATTATCTGCCGTCAAAAAAACTAGTTTCGTCATCCATTCAAGCAGTAGATGGAATGGACGAGGACAGTTGCTGCGGATTATTTACCTCATGAGCCCAGATCTCAAATTCCCCAATTACAGATGCGACATTCTTAGTAGACACCGGATCCGCCATATCAGTCCTACTCCGTAGTTTCAAGCAGCACAACTATCTAAGTGCCAGGTGCCTCATAGCCGCAAATGGATCAACTGTTCTCACTTATGGAACAATTCAACCATCATTTTCATTGAAACAGCTTATTCGAACCTTCAATTGAACATTTGTTGTGGCCGAAGTCACACAAGGTGCTAGGTGCCGATTTCTTCGACCATTTTAATATTCTTGTGGACTACAGGAATCGGAAACTATTCATCAACGACCATATTTCCGACAGCCAATACATGGTACCGACTCTTGCTGGCATCCATACAATCCATGCATCACCATCCAATTTCATCGAGAAAATCAAGGACAAATCTCCAAATTTCCTTTTCCAGTCAAACCAGAATAACCAACCAGCGTCCGCCTCTTCGCACGTTATCGTCACTCATAAGTGTGCTGCAGCTCTACACCACCAAGGCCAATTGGTACACGACAGACGACTATTGGCCGTAAAGGAATTCAAAGAGCTCGATGAACCTGATGTTATACGCCGTTCATCATCACCACGGACCGATTTCCCGCTCAATCCGTCGATATAACAATCACTGTCTCAATTGCAGTCACAACAGCAGCTACATCAATAGGGATTATTATGGTCTTATCCAACTTTACCCGCATCACGCCGTTCAGTATCTTTCACACCATTAGTCCAATTTAATGATTCACAGGTCTCTCCAACCAAACCATAATTCACATCATGCTCCGCATTTTTCATTGGGGGCTGATGTAGTGACCATTAATTAACAATTTTTATCGTGAATTTCCACATCCGACAACATTTTATGAGTATAATAAATTATTAAAATTTTACCATTAAAATATTTTATAATCAATAAATTTTTATCATTAATAAACTTTTATCATTAATAACTTTTAACCATAAATAAATTCTAACCTTCAATAATTTCTTACTAGCAATAAATTTTTACCAATAATTAATTTTTACAAAAAAAATAAAAAAACTTTTTTACCCCTTTTTACTGTTGCTCCTTTATAATGAGATTCAAAAATAAAGTGGATCAACAAATTAAATTAATTCTAAAAAATTAATTTAAAAAACTAATTTGTTTGAATATTGTACAGAAATGATTTTTTATTACAAAATAAACAAGTACATGGTTATTTAACTGACTTTTAGTATTTCTACGATTTAATTAATTCGTATAAATTTTACTTACTACTTATCTCAATGGATATCGACGTGCAAAATATTGTTGATAAATCGATCGATAAATTCGATAACGAACCCTACACTTACCCTGGCCGGGGAATTCATCGGATATGAACCCTATTGAACACATGTGGGAAATCACGAAAAAGGTAGCAGATAAGCAAGTCATAACAAGCAAGAAACATCTGATAGAAGCCATTAACAGTGTGTTGCATCATACCACAAATCTCATAGATACTGCTAAAGACTGCATAGAAACTATGCCACGACGCATAGAAGCCATAATTCGAGTGTTATGGAGTATAAAGGTGTATTATCGGAAAAGTCTGATGGCACAACTTCTGAACTTGCATGACGCAAAGGTGGACCGAAAGGCTAACCTTTTGAAACATCTTTGAAATGGTTGAAGAATGCATTGAAAGCGTCAAGACAGAGACAATCGTCAACTACTTCAAGGCGGCCGGTGTTTTACAAGAGACATCAGATAGTCCAACACCAACGCGCTTTAGAAAAGAAATTCATGGTGACCTCGACGGTATCTTTGATCGACTCAGAAAGGCATTTTATCTGCAAAAACAATGACATTGGATACCCTTAACGCCATCGGCACTGACCTAATTACTTTTCAACATTGTGAGGAAAGTGCCATTCTTGTATTACAGACAGCTACAGCATCAACTTCTCACGATGATGAATAATCACCGAAGAAGATCTGCTGGAGGTAGAGCCTCAATCACCGTCCCCAGCAGAAGCTCTACAAATGATGGAACGAATTTGCCTTTACTTGCTACAACACTCGAGCTCTAAACAAGATTTTGTTGCTCTCAACACACTTGAAATGTCATTGACACACATTGCTCTTAATTCTAAACACCAGTCTACCTTGAATAATTTTATTTTGAAAAAAGCACAACTGTACAGAGATAGACTGACAGTAATCCTTCGAAATTCAATGCATGTTGTAAAATAAAAGTTCATATTATTTTGTTTTTCAATGTTATTACTTAATTTTTTTAAAGAAATTTACCATTATTTTTTCGGGTTTTTGTTTAACTTTAAAAACTTTGACTCCATCGAGTTACGAATCCGATTACCGCAGAGTGACTATCGGTTATTACAAACTTTCGCCTTAGCGATAGAGAGTTTGTAATAAGTTGAAGTAACTGTATTTGAAATGTTGTTTTATGTTTCAATGTTATGTTTGATTTAGTGTTTGTCTCTTCTACTCAGATGGCTGAATTAGATTTAATAAGTATTACTAACATATCGTCGAAAATGCATTAAGTAATTTATCATTCTGCTTGTCAATCTATTTATAGATGTCTTTAATCTAGAAAAGTAATATAATTTATTGTTCTATTCATGTCCAATATGCACTCATCAATACAATCATTATTATTAAGAAAAATATCGACAGAATTCTTTAACGATAATGAAAATAAAGCCGAATAACCGCACTGACAAATAAAAGAAACAATAAAAACAAAGACATTACAAGAAAAACACTAGATCAATTGGATTGTATCATGAGACAGACATAATAGAGTCTAATTATTTTTTAGTTATTGCCTGTTACCCGTTGGATTTCAAAAAGTTGAATATTAGTGTCATACCAAATAGGAGGGTCGATATTTCTACAGTTACATAAAGACAATAAATATCTGTGACAAAACATACCGCAAATATATTACTCCCCACATGTATGTTCGAAACCATTTATCTGTACCAGGGTTACTTTGATATTTACGTATAAGAATCGGGTGAGGTACCGGTAACAAACCTACAAGAGTTCCTCTTTGAAGAAATTTAATTATTTCTGATTCATCCGTGAGGCCTCTAGAAATATCAAAAAAGAAATTCACTAATGAAAAAATCTGTAAATACTTGTCAATGCAAATTTTTTCAACCTGAGGAACAAGAACTTGAAGAAGTCTCATTATAGTTTGTAAAGGCAATTTTTGCTTCCAGCTTTGTATCCAATCTGAAGATGGAGTCCATTCCTCTCCAACAGAATGATGCATATTTATTTGATGGGTATCATCTGACAAACTCGTCTAACAAAAATTCGTTATCAGTTTTAATTCTCGTTTAAACATTTATAAAAAAGAAACATTGTTCAAAATGACTTTTTTTAAATAAAAACATAAATGGTGTTCGTATTGGGTTATATATCAATGTTGATGGCATATATTGGCGTTACAACACTTATGGATATTTCTAAAGTAAAAACAGGGCAGACTTAACCATTTTTGGGTGAACAATCGGAAAATGGGAATAGTAAATCTAGGGGTCATACTTTCAATAGTCGTATAAAATTAAAATTTCCCTTTCAATAAAGATCAACGAATGATTATCTATGCCGGCAAAAATGAAGAACACCGAGTTCATCAAGAGTTGAGCGCCGATATGAGAGTATCTGACTCAGCCTTCTTTAGGGCCGCGATTAGAGATGGAAGACGAAGACAACTGAGGACACATATAACGAAAGGCGTAAAGTGTGTATTTGGTCTATCGCTGAGTTCTATTGACAGAGCAACAAAGAGAGTTAATTCCGAAATATGTAGATCAGTCGAACGCACTCATGCGGTAAGTCTGCGTTCCAGTAGTGCATGATTGACCTAGCGATCTGATCGGCAGTGAATATGTGCAATAAGAACCTGTCGGAGGGACAGCAAAGCATCGCAAGTATCTGACATACCGAACTCCCTGAAAACTCGGTCGTTCTCCGTAGTAAATTTTTTTTATCTGAATAATCATGCCAAATTTGATTCCATTGTTACTGGGTATGTTATGGTTATTTTTGAATGTATGGTGATTAATAATCACAATATATTGAAATTAAACTATATCGATAATTATATTAAATGTTCATATCATAACTTGAACCCTCTGAAGTCCGGGACATTCCTCTTTGGCACGCCATTAGGGGATGATTAAACGGATCACAACCCGTTATAGTTATATGGGACCAGCAACCTATAATTGCGGTCCATTTAGTTTTAGATTCGTGAAGTCATATAGTTGTGATTCAATGTCAACAATAATCGAACTGATCGTAATAAAAAAATAACTTATGCTACGACTACAAAAATCACGCTTGCAATGCTGTGCCGCAATTGCCTCTATTAAAATACAAATTACGTGATTATAATCTATCTGACTATTGTACAACTAAGTATTTTACCCAACTTCGAATCTCAAATCCTTTGGTGCTGCATTTGCTTTCCTCCATTCAAGGTGTTCTAATATCTATATCAACTGGATAGTTTGACGAAGCGAAAATGAATCAACAATTAATAAAATATATTAAATCACAAATCTTGCTTGATCCCTTTTCACGAAACATGAGTTCAAAATAGATAAAGAATATTATAACAAACTAAATTTAAAATATTCAAAAAATGATAATATCCAATAATGGTCTGATAATATTTTTCTGTTCTACAACGGAACAGAATAATTTGTTAAATATTCTTTAATATTTACTTCATTAAAACTAAAAGAAACATTTAAAAATAAAAATAATATTTTATGAATATTTAAGACGAGAATAAATATTACCGTTGGAGTTCTTTGAAAATTAGATCGGTTTTTATCAATTGTAAATTGTAAAGAAGGAGTTATTTCTAAACTTGCTTTTAGCTGACCAGTTTCAATATCGGAATTCATTTGGCTAGAACTCTGTAATATTTATGAAAATTAAATAAAATTATCCAAAATTATGACTTCTAAACTAGCGCTTCTCTGACTAATTGGAGAACTTGGTGTTTGAGGAGTGTATAAACTACCTGAAGGGCTATTTCCAGGCATCGAAGGAGGCAACATTACCGCGATCTTGGCTGCGCGTTTTGACTTTTTACTTAAAGCTTGTGAAATGCTGTTTACATCTGTCTTTAAACTGCTGAGATCATGAAAGATTTGTCGTTTGCGTATCATGGAATAAATTATATTGCTATTACCTAATTGATAAATACATGGTTTTAGTCTATATGAAACATAACTGAGGTTATATATTATTATTTTAATAAAAGCAAGTTATTTTACCCGCAAAATAATAAATGGTAAGAATTCGAAAAAATGGTCAAAAGAAAAAATTAGTAATCATAAAACCGGGAATATGATTATTAGTGGTTCTTGGACAGTGGCGTAACAACTGTTATTGGCGCCCGGGGCGGTCCTAAGATTTGCCGCCCCCCTAACCCTAACCTATTATTCGGAATCCTTAATTACTGTTTTTACTAAAAATTAAATAGTCACAAAATATTTACTTTAATTTCCTATTTTTCTAGCAATATTCTTATTCTCATACTAAAAATTACCAAGTAAAGAAATCATTTCAAAATTTACAATTTTATTTACAATTTACAAGCAAACTTTTCGCACTTTCATTTCTGCAGGTTTATTGATAACAGTATCAAAATTCAGTTCAGCAGCACACTCCATCTCAATGGAGAGAACTGCCAAATCTGTAAGCCTTGATTGGCTCATTGTAGATCGGTGATAGTTCTTAATAAGCTTTAATTTGAAAAAAGAGCGTTCGCAGCTGGCAACGCTAATAACCCGGGTAAGAAAGATGCGCAGTCTCACAGGTGGTATCTCTGTATGAAGCTCAAAAATTCTAGAGGTCCGTCGATTCTTTTATTTCCTGAAGTTCGGAAAAAATACTGCAGTCTTCTATTTCACCAAGTTGGCAATCGTAATTTTCACTTAATCGTAAAATCACTTACAAAGTCTGTTTTCAGAGGGATTAATTGTTGCATTTCTTGTGCTTCAATTTCCCTCTCACAAACTTCTGCATCAATGCCACCTTCACCATCCACAGTACCAGTATCGACTTCAATTGTGGCATTAGCAATATCAAATTTATCTCCAGTGTCTATTGGATTATCGTCCTCCGTATCCATTACTTTGTTCGTAGGCGATGAGGTCCTTTGGATGAATTTCAACAGTGCCCCTTCATTCTTTTTTGACCCACCTTCTACAGCTTTTTTCTTCTTACGGAATGACGCCCCTCTCTGTATGACTCTCTTCATTACTGTTGTGGCCTTTAATTTCACAAGAAAACGTCAAGTTAGGTACAAAAATAATTATTTGATAAAAAATTAAAAATTAAAAAATAATGATTTTACGATGCTTAATGACTTACGATAATGATTTTAATCGTATTAAAAGAATTTTGAATATTGTTTATCTATTTTTTTCGGTTTTAATGAGGTAAAAGAAATTTGTTTGTTTTTTTTTAATTCTGTTTTTTATTATTTAGTAAATAATTATTTTTTACCAAAATAATTTGACGTTTTCTTGGGAATTTAGAAACCACAACAAAAATTTCGCATTAGC
>MQRK01189646.1:6440-18955 GCA_001938485.1 Girardia tigrina | reverse complement strand
TCAGAAATAATATATAACTTATTATATAGCATATTGTTTTAGTCAAGTGCCTATTTCTAATGAAATAGATATTTTACCTAGGTGGCCCATTACTTTTGCTCGCGACTGTATTTATTTCTCCATTTGCTAAAAAAATAATAAGAATTAATTTATTAATCAATTTAGTTAGAATGCAATCGTACGAAAGCTTTGACAAAGATTGTCTTAAGGACAATCCAAATTGTTGTGTAAATAAAAATATGAAAAGTCAAATTGGTGTTCTTAATAGTAAAAAATTAATTTTTAAATAAAATTCCAAAAATTCAATTTAAAGAATTTATAATATGGAAAATATGACATTATCTAATAGTCTTCACTCACTTCTTTCCGACTTGTGGCTTTATTCTGAAACGTAAAAGCCTAAATCCTCATATTTTTGTTTAATATCAAAATAACTAGTGATTGCTGTTTTAAGTTTAAGTCTCAAATTTAGTCTGAGGTATCAAACAATGTAATTTCTGATAATTTTTAGAATATAAAGTTAATCTACATTATTTCAGAATATTTGTATATGCAAGTGGCTGAGATACAGAAATACTTAATAAGTGCAGTGTCATAACTTATCTATCCTTCAGAATTACTAGTTAAAGCTAGTAGTTTTTATAAATTTGCATAAGAAATAAAATTGCTTACTATAGAGAAGATTGTGAAGGACTGTATGATAGCTTCATCAGAAAATATTTATGGAGATAAAAAATATTGTTTCAGTGTAGTAAAGTAGTAATTTGAAGAAATGTGCCGTGAAAACAATAAATTATACACGTATAAAAACTCATACTCTTGATCATCATTAATTTCAAATTTTGTGGACTGAACTTGAAGTTGAGTATACCAATTTAATAAATCAGTGGAAATGGGTTGTTTAAATAGTAATATAGTAGTATTACATGCTTTCGTTTAATAAATGAAAAGATATTGATAATTGTTGCAGAGTTATTAGATTTAGAATAGCTAACAAATTTTGCCTTACAGCTGTTCATGCATGCACATATACAAACATTTAACAATAAGTTGAAAAATAAAAAACCTGTAAATCACTAACTCATTTGATGTGATTTATGTATTTCAAGCAAAATCAAATTATATATATTTTATTTTATTTCAAGAATAAAACTTCTTAAAAAGTCAAACTCAAACTAAAAAGATTGAATAACTTTCACATGAATAAGAACCATTATTATAATCATTATTTGTGAAAATATTATTTCAATGTTATTAGGTTCGTGATTAAAATTGGAAGTCATAATTTTGTAAACTTTATTTCATTTTAATTAATCGAACATTATTTTTAATTTACTTAAAATACAAATATGATTTTCAAAAAATGTCAAAAATTTCAAGTTCACCAAAAGTAACCCCAACATCCCCCTCGTTTTTAAAATTTTTGAATTTTTCAACATTTCGAATAAGTTGTCTACCATTTTTGTCTTCCAACTTGTAGCTTCTTTCGTGAATTCTTTTTATAATTTCATAAGGGCCCTCGAATCTATCTTCTCCTTTCGTTCTATTTTCCTTTTGAATCCAGACCTTTTCACCAACCTTATAAATTCTTCGCGTTACATTTTCCTCTGGCATGTTTTTTCTTTTAGTCTTATTCTGGTATCCTCTCGGTTTATTGTGCTGTTATCATACCACTTTTGTCTATCTATTTTCTTTCCAAATACGACTTCTACTGGACTGCACCCTATCGTCTTTTGTTTCGTTGCATTTGTAGCAAATTCCACTTCCGATAATATATCTGCTCAACTTGTAGCATTTCTTTCTTTTAAACTTGCCTGTATGAATTCTCGTATTGTCCGAAACTGTCTTTCAATTATCTCATTTGTGTTATGGTGATATGGGCTAGAAAAAATCAATTCGATACCTTTTGCTTCCAACATTTCTTTTACTTTTTTCGCTTCGAAACATTTCCCGCAGTCTACGTGGATCTCTTTTGGTGCTCCAAATTTTAATATCCATTTCTTTTTAATATCATTTGTACTATTGTCTCTTCATCTTGTCTTTTAAATGTTGTCAAGCTCACATATTTACTGAAATGGTCAATTATTCCCAAGATATATCTTTCTTTTCTTACTGTCTCATTCAATGGTCCACAGATGTCTATATAAACTTTCTCAAATATTTCTGACGTTGTTATTTTTATGTTTTCTTCCTTTGTCTTTGTGGTTATTGTCTTTGTTCGTTGACACTCCATGCATGATCCTATCACCACTTTTATCGTTTTCTTTTCTTCTTCCATGTCAAACTTGTCCCTAAGATATTCGTATACTTTTTCGGCTCCCGCATGGCACAATAATTTATGTGTTTGTATGATAAGATCGCTTCTTTTTTCTTTCGGTATCCATTCTTTCATACCCGCTCGGGATTGACTCCTCGTAGTCACTGCCAATAATCTCGTCTTGTTTTTTCCCTTTTTCGCTTCTTCATGTTCCATTTGGCATTGTGTACATGTGTTGCAATTCTGTCTTGATAACATATCAGCGTTGCCGTGCAGTACTCCCTTTCTATATTCTATTTCGATATCCAAACTACTTAAGTAATTCACCCACGTTTGGAATTCAGCCGTTAAGGGTTTCTTTGTATGAAACATGAACGTTATAGCTTTATAATCCGTTCTCAATTTAAATCTCATCCCATACAGATAATGGTTGAAATGCTGGGAAAAATAAAAAATTGCCAAAAGTTCTTTCCTTGTTATGCAATAAACTTTTTCATGTGCTGACATTGAATGTGATCCATATGCTATTACTTGCTCTTTCCCCGAATCACTTATCTGTGACAGTACCATCCCTATGCTATCAAAACTGGCATCGTTATCTAGAATAAATTGTTTTTCGAAATCTAAGAAGCTCAGTATTGGTGCCGTTATCAGTGCTTCCTTCATGTCCTTAAACGCTATTTCGCATGCATCCGTCCAGATTAACTTTTCTCTATTTAAACCACACATTCCTTCTAATACTTTGACTTTCTTTGCACATCCTTTAATAAACCATCTATAATTGTTGCAAATTCCTAAAAATCTTCTCAAATTCTTAATACATTTCGGCCTTTGGAAATTCTCTATCGCTGCAATCTTTTCTGGATCTGTCTGTATCCCTTGGTCATTTATTATGTGTCTCAGAAATTTTACTTCCGGTCGTAACATCTTACATTTCGCTGGTTTTATTCTTAGTCCTGTTTGTTGGATCCTCTCAAATACTTCTCTTATCACCTTGTCATGTTCTTCCTTTGTACTTGTCGCTATTAGTATGTCATCCGGCCTTTCTGAGCTTTAGCTGCCCTGAACTACGGTGTCAACAATCGAGGACTTGAATTCGCGGAACTCCCAGTGATCACCGAAGTGGCGCCGATGATTCTGAGGAAAAACCAGCCAATCCAAATCAGACTCAAGTCCTGCTGCGCAGACACTAAAAAACCTTTGTTTAGTAATAAATTTTTGTACAGTTTTTATGGCATATTTAATATTACATTATTTACAATATTTAACCTATTTCTCCAACTTACAGTCATCAAAAATATTTGGTTCAATTACAAGTTTAATATATACATCATTTTTACTGGTTCGTCATATTTGTACGCTCGACGTTTGGACACTGATGTCCTTTTTTTATTATTCTTGGAAGCCGATTTTTGTTTATTTTCTAATTTTGAATTTTAATTGATAATTATTTAATTTTAAAAATATTAATTTAAATATCGTTAACATTAGTTTACAGTTATTTCAAGTACAATTCAAAAAATTAAAAATTTCATGTCAATTTTAGAACAAAACTGAATTAAAGTAAATTTCAGATAAATTTCAGAAAAAACACATCTCGCTTTGCCCTTCTACAACCACCATAGAACACTATGGAAAATCATGCCAACTTTTCCCGTTCAACAGAGCCAAAAGTGCCAAATTACAGTTGATTTAAACTTAAAACATTTATAATTTCAATTTATATAATTAGAAATTTCCTTCATTTGGTTGTAGACCACTTCAACCCATAACCTTTTTCTAACCGTGGTCATTTCAATACTGTATATTTTCAACGCTCGACCCTTTCAAACCCTCACAAAAAATTTAATTGTAATTAAATATTAATTGAGGAAATATGTGTTGTTAATTGACAGCACATTAATTTACTATGATAAAAAAAATCATTTATTTCTCAAAAACGAAATACAATATGCATCAAATCTACAGTAAACCAGCAATTTGTAAACTGAATAGGTAATTTATGTCCTAGGACAAGTTAACATAATAATAATTTATTGTGATTGTTAAATTAAGAAAGTTATCCTAAATTAAATGACAATAAAAGAAACTTAAAATAATCACATGTTATCCAAACATAATCAATTAAAAATTTGAAAACTACTTTAACAGGCTATAAAATTTTTTACCTGAATTATAAATTAGTAATCACTTTGTTAAGTTAGATAATTTAAAAAATAAACATTTTTTAAATCTGCTTATATAAGCAAGCAGTGATTATGTCGTCAATGGATTATTATATCATCTAAATACTCTCAATAGGGTTTAGAACAAATTTTTTCGTAAATATTTTTTTATTTTTACAATTTTATTTGAAATTTGTACATTTTACTAATTTTCTAATTTTAATTTTTTGAATTATATTGAAATATGGGTTGAAAAGACCAGGTTTGAAAATGTACATGGGTTGAATTAGGTCATGGGTTGAAACGCCCTACAACCGTACTGTGTACTTGTGTGTTTCATAATGCAGCAAACAATATGACATCTATTTATGGAAACATCCACATTGTTAACACATTTAGTTTACAGTTTAGTCCAAAGACTTATTGACCCCGCCAGAAAATGATGAGTAATTTAAATGGGATAAATTTTTAATAAAATACTTTGAGAGTATGGACATATTAAAAATTGATTTAAATTAATAACTTTCATTAGATTGAGCGTGACAAAAAATCGAGGGCTCCATTGATTTAAATGTAATTTTTTATTCCTTTTATCAAAGCTATCTATTATTTATGGTAAATAGGAAAATTATCGAGGAAATACGATCATATAAAATAAAATAACTAATTGAAAAACACAACGATGTCAGAAAAATATTTTATTTTGAAAAAAAACTTTTTTAAAAAATCATCTTAGATATAAATGTATAGATCAAATGAAACCGGTTTTTCGTCATTTTAAGAATGAACAAAATTACTATTTGTGTTGTCTATAACGTTTGTAATTTCTGTATCTCTTACAGAAGTAAAATAAGTTTTAAATCTCTTAATCATAAAGATGCTCACGAAAAATGAAAATGTTGCAACTCCAGCTAGAATATACAATTGTGTATCTAAACGTCTTGTCCATCTCAGAGTTGACTTTCCATCCGCAGAGACTGTGATGTTGAAATCCGTCGTAAACACATAATAGTAGTACATTATTGATGAAATTAAATCCGATATTCCTCCATTTTCAGTCGAGCATATAACAAAAGCCAAAGAAAGATATTTTGTGCTCTTTATGGATTGAAGGTAACTGAATTCAATACCTAAACAATTTACTCGTAAAATCTTGATTATTATCAAACCTTTAGAAAATAATATTATAATTTCAAAATCATATTATATATACATGGCCATCAAGAATTCTCCAACTACCTATGTCTTTACCAATAATGTGTGCTTTTGTAACCTCTTTGACTCTGTCTGGCATCTTTTATCATGAAGATGCATAATCAGCATCAAATTTAATGAAGTGATTATAATTGTTCATTTTTCATCGTGTTACAATAAGAACACATTATATACATCACTAATAACAAATAATAAGTTTCAACATAGAATCTGTAGATCACTTAATAGTAATATTTTTGTCCTTTCACATGATGCAATTGTTTTTGAAAATTTTACTTATCTACCTGCACAGAAACTAGTGATATTTATCTTCTCAATAAGTTTTCTTCTCATTGTTATGATATTAATAATCATTTGATATAGTGAACTAAAGTGCATATTCTTTAACTTCTCTGATTATGACACGAAAGAAATTAGTGGATTTTGCAAGCGGCGTCATTATGGGTTGTTTTATCAGTGAAGAATCACAGTGAGCAATGATAGTGCTATCAGGACATCCAAAAATAACTGTTGCAAACATCATTTGCAGATTTCTTGACACTGACAATCAGCAAGGTGTTGTTGTCCACGGCGTTTTTCAGTGCCTGATAAACGTTATTTAAAGTGTTTGGTGTATGCTGATGGAATACCATCTTTGAATCAGATTTTGACTACTTTGGATCATAATTCATAATTCGTTGTAACTTGCATGAACTTGTTTTTTATGGGGAAGAACAAAAAAGAAAGGAAGAACAAAAAGAAAAGCGCAAAAAGAGATTTAGCTGGTGCAACTAGATCAAATTATGGACATGGTTTGACTGATTGAGTCAACATTATATGGCATGAAGAGACTCATTTTATTTCATTCTTTTTATTAGCTCTGTTTTTGAAGGCCTTCTACTTAATCGATTTTCTTCAAACTTTGCACACTTACTTATTCTCGATGACAATAAATGATTATGTGAAAATTTGATCGAAAAAAACATTTTAAGATCCCAAAATGGGAAAAAACGGAAAATTTATAGTTCCAGAACAATATTAATTGCAAGATATCTACTTATAAATTATAAGTAGTTTATATTAATTTTTAATGTGCTTTTTATTTAAAAGTTTTAAAATATTTAAAATTTTAAAAACTTAGTTGGCAAAGTAGACTTCTGTCTGCATAAAGAATGTATATAAAGATTTAATTTTTTGATCTACTAGTTTTGTTTAAATCTGATGAGCGTGTTTGGGTGCAGCAACAAAAGCATGAAACATACAAATATAAGTATTTATTACATATAGCCTAATTTGATGGTGTGGAGCTGCTTTACCCCTCACTCAATTGGGCTTCCCATAATTATTCCTAATCGTGTTTCATTGAAGGAGCATATTGATGTAATCGAGAAATGTTTCCTTAGGTATTACTTGACTGTTCTAGCAACTCTTTTCCACAGCATAAAAAGCATTTTCACACTTCCAAAGTTTTGAAGGACGGGTTCCTCGTTCAATACTTATACGACTTAGACTGGGTTGCACCAAGCCTTAATTAACATACTGACGATAAGCTTTAGGAAGAATTAGATGAGTAAATCCATCGAAGGCGCCATCTGAAGCCTTTCCATGTCCTACCGGAATACATCCATGGTAAATGTCATGATATTCTTCTGGATTTCCTAATAAGTGACTTCAACTCGATTCCAGAAAGAGTAAAAGAGGTTATATAAGCAAAGGAAACTATTAAAAAAAATAAATTAATATTATACATTATATTTTTTGTAAATACAGTGAGAGCCACTTAATTGCTCTAAATTCTGTAAGACCTAATCATGTAAATAATGTAAAATTAATCCTTTCGTAGAACCAACAAAGCCGGTTAATAAGACCACTGATGAGACTTTTTTTCATCAAATAACTTTAAATCAGGACTAATTTGTGTTAAAGTACATCCACAACTTACAAACACGCACACAAAACATAGGAAAGCATAGTTTTCTCTAGTTCGTATTATCATAGCCACAGATAGAACCGGTAGCTATAAATTTGTGGTGCACTGCAAATAGATACAGATTCCCACACATATTGAATCAATTAAGTTGGAATTGACGCAGGCGAGTCACAACACGAGCCATACACACCTCTGGTGCTTATGCGCCAATAAATCCTGCTAAATCAGCGGCGTAGCCAGGATTGCAGAGGGGGGTGGAAAAAAATTCCTGAAAGATCTAGCAATCTTAAATATAATTGGGGTGGCTAATTATGTTTTAATTTTGTCAGGGGTGGGGGTGTCTCCCGATTTTAACCCTCTAAACTTAAACGATCTTTAAGCTCCTTAAACGTTCCTCGGACCTCCTTTTTTCTCCCCGATTAAAATCCAATCAAGGGTTTTTATATTAATCTTTGTTTTCAGCCTCGCCAGTAGGGCCGAAAACGTGGATTAAAATGGGAACACCCAATTGGATTTTAATTGGGGGAAAAACGAGAGGTCCTGTTCCTCTAAGTTTTGTTTTTCGTAATAATTTTTTTAAACAATTTTTAGGGCATTTTATCAGGGGGTGGAAATCCACCCAATCATCCCCCCCTGGCTACGTGCCTGTGCTAAATCATGATCAGAAGAATTAAAGACTGTAATATGACTCTCACAGTCATTAGCAATCCCACTCATCTCACCTTCTGGGGCAGAGATGTTTTTTTACTAGCTGTAGTGTTTTTGGTGCTGTGCGCTGGAGAAGAAAAAAAGAGGAGAATAAAGTGTTAGGTTTTAAGACATTATTCTTCTTACCCATTGTCTGAAAGTTTGTTATGCTTCTTACACGTTACTGTAAACCGTCGTCTTCCCCGATTTTCTCCATTTTTATCATCTTTCAACCTGTGGTCTTTTAGCGCATTTTCCCATATGAAAAAAATTCGGTATTGTTTTCATCATGTCCGTATATATGTGTTTATTACAGCAAATTACAGACCCCATAAACTATATATTTTTGGATAGGTCTCGTCAACAGCAATCCACATAGCTATAGTAACCAAAGGTCGACTGAGGTCTTTCAAGGTCAGTCAAGATCAAATGTCTAAAATCGTCTAAATTTCGCAGTTTTTCTCTCGTAGGCTAACATATAGAAAATGCGCTGTAAGTCATTCATCACAGTGAGTACTGATCTATATTTTTTGTTGTTGCAGTAATGTAACAAGTGATCTGTTTTATTCTAGTGCCTTGAAGAGAAAGATTAACTCTATCTTTTTTCAAAATATGGATAAATTTCTTGGTTTTAGTCAGCATCAATTAACATCTGCCATAAAAAAATAAGAAAATAATTATTAAATTTCAAAAAAAATGACAAGAAATAGAAGGAGCAGCTAATGAACCTCAGAGAAAGTATTGCAGAGAACCTAAAGTTGCTGCAGTGGATGAAGCTCGTGCAAAGGTTTCGGTAGGTCAGACATCGAGAAATTTTGATCTCCGAACCAGTAATGCTCACAACAAACTGATGAATTATTCAGTTTGATGGAAAAACGTTATAACATCTGCTAAAAATTTTCAATTGTGAAAAGAAAAACGTTGATGGTACAAAAGCAACGTTATGAATCAACAATATTCTTCCTCACATATTTAACTCATTTGCTCTAGAAGACGTTTATAATACTGATAAAATATGCCTTTACTACAGATCCCTGTCAATTGGAACCCTCAATTATCGTTTAGAAGCTCTGTCTGGATCAAAAACAGCAATGAATCGCATCACTGACTTGTGTGCGCAAAAATTATTGAAACAGATCGCCGCTCTTTACACGTCATTTGCAAGAGTAAAAACCCACGTTGTTTCAAAGGAGATAACTGATATTCCTTTAAGATACAGACATAAGCAACATGTCTAGATGACTTCTGTAATATTCACAGAGTAGCTGATGAACTGGCATTCGAAGCATGGTATAGAGTATCTAGTACATAGAAAGGTGTTTTTATTCCTTAATAAATATTCAGTTCATTCAACTGTTAAGAATTATGCAAAAATTCCTTCTGTAAAACAGAAAAATAATCTTTGGAAATAAAAGAAATTATTTTTTTACAATACATCCAATGGAAAATATAATGGTGTTTTAGACTTCAGTGCTTTCGATGGATATCTCCATAAATTCAAGAAACCTTACTCAAAAGGTACAGTGCTTTTTGCCGCCGTTTTATTTGACGCAATTTTTGGTCAACCGTATTTGGTGACGTATTTTTTTAGCCGATTGTTTTGGCCACGCAACTTTGGGTGTTGATTTTTTATATTTTATTATAAAGTTGAGATTGATAATAAATAATTTGAAATATAATTTTGTTTATGGTAACCAATTTATATTGTCTTTAAAAATTTTTTACTTATTTATATCTTTTATTCAAAGAATTCAAAGGATTAGAGATTTATGTTACGAACAATTAGTTGCTGGCAATTTTCAAAGATATAAACGTCTTAAATATATAAGAGCAGTTGAAAGAATTTTAAATATTGTTAAACGATGTGCTCAAATAGAACAATTTGATTATTTACGCTGTCTAACACATAATTATGAAATGAATTAAGTTAATAAATTTTATATTCTTTACATTCTTTTTTTACATGTATGTTTTGCATTTGTTTATCACATTTTTTTTAAAAACTGACTTTAAAAGAAATTCAGCACCAAAAAGAGAGGTTACCATCAGAATATGGTATTTAAGGATTTGTTTGTGCTCTTCAATGCTTTCTTCTTTTATGTCTTTCTGAACCCAGATTGTGTACATATTTTTTCCAATGTAACCTCAATGTTTGGTTGTTTGTGTACACGCTGTACCTCAGTCGTCCTATAAGAATATTTAAACCATGATTTACGATTTCAAAATTGGAGGTAAAATTCCAAACTCGGTAAAATAAGCCATTTACCATACCATCTCCATATTTTTTTCTCACAAAAGCTATGTGATATTGTTTAGCAACCTGTATCTGTTGTTCTGTAGAATTCAGTTCCATATCTTCCATTCATCCAACTATCAAAAATGTTCAGCAATTTAAGTTTGTTCTCCAGTTTCTTTACAAATGTTCCCTCAAAAAAACTTTATTTGTATGAAAAATTATGTGATTTTAATTTAAAAACAGGCGGGTAACACTTCATTTATAAAACCATCACTATGTTATTGATATTGGATCCCATATAATATCATTATAGTGACATAAAAAGTAATGATATGAGTTTATTTATAAAATAATGATTTATTAATTTATGGAGAATTAATTAATAACTAAACCAAAATATTTTTTGTAAGCATTTTACAATTTTACTCTTGGGATTAATTGACTGTTATGAAATCATGTGAAATTTATTAGTATAATAAAAGTGTATAGAAGAAGACGATAATCTACTTATGAGTAGCTTTGTTAAGTAATATAAAACATTTTTTTAATTAAGAGAAGTATAAAAAGAAAAAATAATAAATATCTTAATTAATGCCAAAGTTTATTAACATTAATAGTAACTCCGAAAATAATATTTCTGATATTTTCTGTAATATAATTTCTATAAACCTATATAATTTTAGTATTTTTAATTTTTTTTAATAATTCTCATATTTTTTTAAACAGTTTTCAACTATATGAGTAAAAACCCAAATAAATCAAATTTATATAAAACTAATTCGTTCGCGTTTAAATTTATTCATTGATCATATTATGTTCTTTTTGTCATTTTCTATAGAAACATATTTCAAACATATTGAAACTATTTTACATTTATATCATGGTTGAAGAGCGTGCTTGGCGTGACAGTCGCGCAATGGCGAAGATGGGGGGTTTACGGATAGTGGTTGGCAAAACTGAATCTCACTCAAACAGAAGAGAAACGGATCATTCAATTCGGCAGTAGAGAACTCATCGATCGTCCTGTCCTTAGGGTGATTGTCTACGTTGTTGATCAAGCAGTCCAGTCTCTCGGGGTGGCACTCTCTTTTTTTGAGCCATATGTTCACAAATCATATCTTTCAATTTTATAGCTTCAATTCTATTTATGACCTCTCTATCATCAATCACCATCCTTAAAGCAATTTTGCAAATGTAAAATGCAATATGATTCATATATGAAAGCTTCTGGTGATTTTATATACTCATCACTGTTCAAAAGTTCTTTGAACAACACTCTTTTTCGTTTTCTTAATACTTTTTTTGATCGAATAAAGTGACATTGATTAATCGAAGTCAATTTTCCAATGATGTAACGTTTTTTTACATAAATTTACCACGAGATCATATTGATAGACGATTTCATAATTGAGATTAACTGAATATCATTGAACGTTCTATTTGAATCAAATTTCGAGTTAGTTTTTATGTACTATGCTTTAAGACAACTGAATAATGGAAGGAAACTTGTTTAATGTGACTCAATGCATCACCTTCTTGACGAATTTGGCTTAAAGTTTGAACTTGTCAAAACCATTGTTTTTATTTATTTTATGAATATTATCATAGAGACCTTTCGAATTTCTGGCTTCTTTAGTTCTTTGTCAAGATGTTCCATTTGAACCTGTAAATTTTCGTTTGTTTCAATCAAAGTTCGTCGATTATTTAATGCTTTATCGGTGTCGCTATTTTCAAGAACTGTTAATTTGTGTTTCTGAGTAATATTTTAAATTGTCTGTGTAAGTAGCGTTTATGCCACTTTCATTATTATCACATTCTAAAGTCATAATTTAACACCACCAAAAATTTATTAATATAACAATTCACATTTCTAAAACAAATTTTCCTGTTAATTTAATTTAATTATCTCGACCCAAATTAATCTATTAATTCTTTTCGATTTAATTTTTAAAACCCTGATAATTTATTTCGAAAATTTATTTCAAAAAATTATTTAAACTTTATTTTCAAAATCAATTTTTAAAATTTCTTATTAAAAACATTTTT
>MQRK01189617.1:4465-16727 GCA_001938485.1 Girardia tigrina | reverse complement strand
TGATAATTCAGGAAACTGATAACATTCTCTATTTAATAGATTATGACCGAAAAGTTCAAATTTGCCAATAAATTATGATTTAATACTTTAGCAACTTATAAGAGTTTTATTAGTGCTTTGGAGTTGTAAATTCATATGATTAAATCTCTTGAAAATACCTGCCAAATAATTTTAGAGTCTAAATTCTTAAAGATATGGTATTTTTTAAAAAATAAATTAAAAATAAATAAATTAACTTTAAAATAAATGACGAAGACAAAATAATATTCATATTGAAAATAGTTTTTACTGCTTAAACGAAATTAATATCCCAATATAAAATTATTATTATATTTTTCTATATTTTTTATTTGAATTAATAAAAAAATTAATAATTTTCTGTTTAAAAATGCAATTAAAATATTTTTTGCATATATTTTCTAATTTGTTTTTTTATTATAAATTTATATTTTTTTATTTTAAATTATATCGTTAATATTTGGTACAAAATTATTTTGTATACTTACCAATAAAAAAATTAAATTTATTGTATTTTTTAATATATTTTTCATTTATTTCTATAATAGTTTATAAACCCTATGGACAGATGTATTATGTTTTATCACATAATAAGATATTTAAATTATCTTAATATAATTTTTTTACAATAAAATATAGATTTCATCAAAATAATCATTATAATTTACCCAACAGGAAGTGTACAGAAAATAATAATTTTAAAATATTTTATATTTCCACATTATATGAAAATAAATTCGGAAAAAAACACTTAGTTTCCATAAAAATAAATGAAAATCATTCCACTAATTGGGTATAAAATCAAGCTTGAAATGGTGCGGATGGATGTCCAACATGGAAATTGTAACTAGTTGCCAATTGAAATTAATTAGATGATTTGTAATTTTAGCACGCTATATTTTATATAATTTGTTGGATATAATTTTACCAAAAGTTTATCTTTGGAAGATTCTCCCTATTTTTTTTTACTTTTTTTCTTATTATTTTTAAACGTAATAATTAATAATACATGTTTATTTTGATACTTCATTTCTTAAACAATTTTTAAAATATTTAATTGAAGTTATCGAAAAAATAATGTTTACTACAATTATCAGAAACAATCAGTCTATATTTACCCATTAAGTACCAACTATTAAAAATCAAGAAAAAAAAGTAATTTTGTAATGAAACGATTTTATTCGGAGAATTTTGAAGAAATAAAAAATCGAAAATATGAGCTACGGTTTATTGGGATATAACCTAAAGATTAATGAGATTATTTAAAAAATCAAAACTACATAAATACAAAAAAATATCATAATTTCCTATAAATAAGACGCTCGACTATAAAGGGTTAAATAAAAAAGCGTATCTTCCTAACTCGATCCTTTACTAACTTATTAAATAAATTTCTTGTGGACATTATGAAATTTTTCATTACATTTCTCCTTTTAACAAGATATTCTGAGATCCTTCATGGATGCAATCCCAGACCCTCTTCTCATGTAACTAAGACCTCATTAAGGAATAAACTCATTTATTTTTACGGGAACATTAAACTCTTTTTGAACGATAATCTGTTCTTATTGATACGTTTTGTGAGGAATATTTGGTGTGTGCATGTTTTTGTGTAGTGTTTGCATGTTTAATGTTGTATGTCGATTTTGGATTGTGCCTCTCCTAACCAGATGGATTATCAATATTTAATTTTTTATAATCTGAAACTAATTTATTTAAATTTAGATTTAATAGTCAAATTTTTAATTTTTATTTTTGCAACTTTTAAATTATTTTATTGATTTTTTTTGTAAATTTTTAAATAATTAAAATCAAATTAATGTTTAAATATGACTATAAAAATATTTTATTTCAGCCAATAAAATTTAAATTAAATATTTTAAAATAAAATAATCTTCTCAAGTATAGTTCAGATTATAATGGGAGATATTGAAAATTGATTGATGGATCTAAGTGAAAGCAATACTATTGATCATCATAAAGATGATAAGAAATGTGAAAGTAATAAATGTTCTGTCAAATGTGTGAGTTCTCTTAACACATTTTATATCAAATTTATCTAAAAATTTAATTTTATCTGCTTTTAATGAAAAACAATACTCGATAAACATTAAAAGTATTTAGTGTTGTTCATATTACCATTAGAAATATTTAAAATTCAAATCAAATTTCTTGCAACATTTTAAATAATCAACTTTTAAAAAATTTTAAATTCTGCACTCTAGTTTTGATATGATATCTATTCGCATTTACATTCAAATTGTTATTTTTTGATAAACATATCAAACATTAAATTGGATTGAAAATATTAATTAACCATTCTCAGTCTTATTGGTTTCTAAACTTTATATTTTGATTTATTGATTATAGAAACAATATAATATTAGTAAATGTTTTAAAAAAAACTGTATTTTCCGATTTGACTTCAGTTCTGTTATCTGCCAACTACCGGGAACGATCCTTGTCTACTAAAAGCTATTGGAAATCTCGACGTAGAACGACTGAAAGCAGGGGCGTAGCAACTGTTATTATCGCCCGATGCGGTCCTAAAATTTGTCGCCCCCCTAACCTTAACCCTAACCCATTAATCAAAACTTTCAATTACTATCTTTGCTCAAAAATTAAATAGAGTTCTGTTATTGTTAGTCTCATAAGCATTACTTTAATTTCATATTTTTCTTGCAATACTCTTATTCTTACACTAAAAATTACCAAATAACGATGTCATTTGAAAAGGTATAATTTTATTTACAATTTACAAGTGACTCCTCCATTTTCACTTCATTTCCATCTATGTTTACGTAGCATAAAACCTCACTCAACTAGTCCTTGTGCAATATATTTGGAGTGCTGTCAAAAATTATGCAAAATACTTGCACTTCCTTGCTTTGATTTTCGTTCTCATCTGCTCTGCTAAAATGCTCAAAAATTCATGTTGAACCTCTGGTAACAAATAAAAAGTGTCGATATTCTTTACCAGCTTAACTTTTACCAAATTTTTAAGGAACATAGGTTCATTCTTGGCAAACAAATGAAGCAATTCCAAAACATTTCCTCGATTTTCCTGCTTTCTGTCTTCCCGATGGCCTCTTAGTGCCAGGTTTTATGAGGAGAGAAATCAGATATGTCCAGTAATCTTGCCAGAATTTCTCGCTATTTCTTAGTCTCCTTCTCAATTAATTCTTCAGCTACTTTGTTTATTACCTTTCCTTCAGCGAGCCGGATTTCCAGCTCCTTCCATATGAGGAATTCCTAGGTATGCAATGCGCTAAATTCGTGTTCATGAACTGTAAGATTTAATTACCACAAGTTCTTAAAGCACAGCAGAAAACCAGACAGCCCAACTGAAAACCGCCTGAAGCAAAAGCAGAACATGGCCTCCTTTGTATGGAGAATACACTATCCATGTTCTCATACTTTTATCTCCGTTTCGCAGATCACAAAAAAAACATTTTTTGGTTTGCTTCCTAGTGTCTCCTTTTATTTTCATTCCTGGTCGCGGTGCTTCTTTGAATTCACAATGAAGGTACTACATAGAAGTATAACCTTGCGAACTAGCATAGCACAAATTTAATGGTTAATCTTAACAGGCTAAAGATCAATGTCAGTAAAATCAGTTACAAAGTTTGTTTTCACAGTGATTAGTTTTTACCTTTCTTGTGCTGCTTTATTTTATTTAATAAAAAATTGAAAATTGAAAATTAAAAAAAACGATGATTTTGTTTTATGGTAAGTATTGCTTACGTATTTTTTTCTCATTTAAATTTTTCTTAAATTATGTATCTTCTTATTTATTTTTTTCTTAAATTAGTGGACACAAGTTGTGCTGAACAACAATTACGATACTTGTATGGTTGATATCAACGATTAATTAATCAATTAATCGTTTATTTTTTAACGTTTGCAATTTTTCACTTAATCAAAATTTTCATTTACTTCTTTATTATATCACTACATTCTTTAAACATGCTTTTGAAATTAAGCACAAATTCACTGAAAAACGAAGTAAGGAAATTCAGTCAAATAAAATCTAATAACCGGAAGTTCATAACTGAAAAACACAAATCAAAACATTTTCATTGCTAAGTAACAGTAAAGAATTTGTGAATATCTGGTAAGAGACAAATCTTCCAGCCCATTAGCAGTTTTAATTAAATTAAGCATCATTTTAACATTCCGTTATGTTCAGCATTTCTGGTCAGGTTTTTCTTCGTTTTATTTTATGTGTAATATTTTTCCCATTCACAAATGCCGCCAGAAGCGGATCGCCCCCCCCCACCTCCCCTTATGCAACGCCACTGACTGAAAGTACTCCATTGTATTGAGTCTCAGCGTATTATCTGAAAAGCAGATGCGAATATGAAGCGAAATTGTCAGAAGAATTTGGTAAATGTCCAGACCTCGATTGCTATAATAAAAACTACTTAACTAGTGTTATAAAATATTGAAAATTTTACAGAATGAAAGAGTCTCAAGGGATCAATATAATTATCAATATAACGATTATAAATATTATCTGGCTAACTGATCTATTGTCGTTCAAGTCATCAAAAGTGGGTCCGGCATCTTCTGATGAAACAAATCAGAGTACAGTTAACATTTTTGCATACAATTTAACGTTTTCATCGTTCCGATGAAGGTTAGATAAGTCTAAAAATATTATCTAAAATGAAATAGACAACTAAATATTAATCATATACACAAATTATAAATCTATCAAAATATTGGTTTGGATGCTAGAACATCTAACTTTGCACAGAAAACGATATGTTTCAGAATATTCACTTTCAAGATACTGTTAGGTCTATTCAATAATATAAAGTATCCCTTAAATAATAAATTTAAGTCAAAAATTTAAAGATAAAGAAAAATTAACCAATAAAAATGCTTATATAAAATGCATACCAACTGAAATGTTCATTTGATAATCGAAAATATATATTATTATATTTTCTACCCTCTTAATACACATTCATATGTGCATACTCACATAATATTAGGGACATTAGTTAATAAATTGTGTTACGTTCAGAACCGTACATTTTTATTGTGTCGAGCGATAAGTTCTGTGTCCAAATACCCGCAAATATGCGCCTCGACATAATTGATAACCCATATATGATAATATGTATTCAACACCAATAACCAAAATAAAAATTTATATTGACCAAATATAAGAACGATAAGTTCTGGAAACATCACGGACAGATTGACCAGCGACGCCGCGATGTTGAGTACTACCCCAGGAGTGTTCTTGAGTCTGTGATTGGTGTAGATCGGTCGGGGCCCACTATAAATAAAATCAATAACAGAGACCATATCGTAACCATTTAACTACCACAGAGTACCACAGAAAATGTAGGGTCTCATACCGACACCCCGAGAAGTTCGAATAACCAGCAGTATCCCGATCGCAACCCTGACACCAGATTACCCCTGTAAGAGATCCTGGAAAAGAACAACATAATTAGTTAAAATTAATAAATTAGCTGCAAAATTTTTACCAAGATGTTACTAAAAATAACTTTTGGAAATTACGGTCTGATTCACTTGTAAATCAGCAACCAGTTGACTCTCCATGAAAACCCGTACAAATCCAGGATAGCAGCACTAAAGTTAGAACCCCGCAGACTGAAACAGCAAAATAGGTAGTGATTCACCAAAAATAAATAATCTTATCTCGACTGCAAGAAACAGAGAATAAAATCGATAATTACTCTGTCGCGGAGACCCTGCCCACGATGGTAATGTTCATGGAAGTTGCAACGATGTCGCATTACAACAATATGACCCGGCATTAGTTATCCAATTAATGTAGAATAAGAGTCTCATTGACCAATCAGTATCAAAGGGGGCTGTCATTAGCTGACGCTCGTGTAAAAAAATTTTTGCTGCCACAACTAGGCTTTTCTCTTCTAAATCATTAAAATTCCATAGAACTTCAAATAAGTTGCATATAGAAGAAACAACTTTAAATCTTTCCTTAAGTCCATTTAATATTGCGTCAATAATCTCGTTAAATACGTTGTGAAAATATGCTTCTGCAGATATTTGATCTTTTATTCGGCGATTTGTCGTAAATTCTGCAACGATTTCATTATTTGCTGCAATTTTCTTTGACTCCGAAAGAAGCAAATTCCATACATTTTTAATTTTTTTATATCTTCAATAAGTTTGTCAATATTATTTATTTCTGTTGTCAGTGTTGCTTTCTGGGTTTGGAAAATTAGATTTGTTTGATGCAATAAAACAAGAACTTTTCTCCAAATTGTAGACAGCAAAGCACATTCAAATGATGTGAGATAATTTTATAGAATTTAATCTGAGTCTGAGCCTCAATTGGAAGACTAAGTAGCTCAAATTCATTCACAGCGGATAATAAGGCTTTTAATTGAAGGGCAACTGATTTAACAGCATCTATTCTTGCAGACCACCTGGTTTTGGAAATGTTGTGTAAAGAAATTCCATGCATATCGTTTTTTAAAACTTCCCATCTTTTTGGACTTCTACTAAAATAGTTATTTAAATGCTGAATAGTTCAGAAGTATGTTATTGCTTCTTTACAAGATTCTGCTGCGTTAACTCCAAGAAGATTTAAAGTATGATTGCCGCAGGTACTGAAAGTGCAATTGGAATTTTCGAGCAAAAGAAGTGCTTGTACTCCATTACATTTTCCAGGCATATTGACCCCATTATCATATCCTTGCCCAACACAGTTTTGAAAATTCAAATTTAAATCTTTTAAGAGATACAATAAGCGAGCAGCAATTTCTCTGCCAGTTTTTCCGAAAAATTATCAAAACATATGAAATGTTCTTCAATTAAAAAATTCAATTCACTTAATTTAACATAATGAATAATCAAAGTTGTTTGTTCCTTATGAGATAAATCTGGGGTTGCATCAGCATAATAGAAAAATACTTACCGTTATTAATTTCATCATTAATTTTTCTTTGAACAAATGAGTCACATATTTCGATAAACTCGTTTTGAATTTTTGTAGAAAGATAATGAACTTGCAATCTATTTTGTTCTTCTTGTGTGCCTCGAACTTTTGAAACGTGTTCTGATAATATCGTATCATATTTACTTAGAAGTTCAACTAAACCAAGAAAATATCCATTATCTGGATTCCCAATGCCCTAATTAGATCCAAAAAGCCCTAATTCCTAATTCCTAATTTTGAATTCCTAAGCAAAAATCTCACTGCATTCGTGAGAGAAAAAAGTAGTTTTTATTTCAAACAGTAGGAATGCAGTGCATCAAGAATACAATTTCCCGATACTTGGGAGCGAAATTGATTACACTAGAGAAATTTCAAAAGGGATTAAAAATAAGACTTGATTTATTTAAAGACATAAATAATTTGAATTATCTATTTTTATTAAACATTTACCATTACACATTTATTTAAAATGAATACTTAATTATGAGTGGTCTTCACGGTATTATACTATTTTAAAATTACGAAAGAAGATTTTTGAAATGTTTGACTGATTATGTCTCACAAATTAGTTGTTATTTGAAGTTTCTTTTCTTTTTAAATAAATTTGTAGTTTTTATAATGAGTTTCGTAATAAATAGCTTATTAAACTTATAATTTAACTAGGCTGTATTACATATCACCATTTACTTAACTAAAGGATTTGCAACGAACAAAGAAATTGAAAATAAAAACTAAGTAATCCCAGTAGAACAGACAAATTGCAATATGAATCGAAGTCTCGGAGGCCAGTAAATATTTGACTGTTTATGACTATCATTTGTGCTTAATATTGAATTAAAAATCGATATTTAGTTTGACCTGTCATACTAAGACATCAAGTGTGATAAAAATAATTTGGTGATTTTTTTTCATATTTCTAAAGACGCAAAGGAGTTACAATATCAAATCATTGATAATTTTCTATTTATTTAAAAAAAGCTTCATAAATGTTGTCGATAAATTAATATGAAAAAATCATACATAAAACTTAAAAAAATTGATACATAGAATTGACGGGCGAATTTTATCATTAAAATACTTTTTTTTTAAGTTTTAAAATTTAGAGAAATTTGTAAAATTTTATAATTTTTCAAAGTAATCGACTTAGACCATTACTATTGCTCATTTAAATTATAGAAATACTTAAATACTGTAAATTTTTATGTTAAACATGGATTTAAAAATCATATCGCCTTAACTAAAATGTTTTTAATCAATGATTAGTACATTTAATTGTTATAACACAATAAATATTTATCAGGTATTTTAGACTTTAATATTTTTCTGAAACCAATTTTTAATTACTTTTTTAATTTAAGAAGTTCAAATATCTTTATTGTAAAAATTTATCGATACTTTTTATGTCAATATTTTTTGAAATACTACTCAACAACTATGAATAAAATTGTACATTAAACTATACTAAAACTAATAATCCATTCATTAATAATAATAATTTTACAACTAATTACAAAAATCAATTTAATCCTATCAATTTCCAAAATTCTTATATCAAAAACTCTTAACATTTTAATAATTTTTTTACAACAAAAAAAACAAAAACTTTAAACCGAAATTTTCGTCCTCATAAATATTCAAAAACGAATTTTTTATTTAAAAAAAAAATATATAAAAACATTTTTTAATTATTAAAAAAAAGTTGTTTAAATAAATAAACATACAAGTAAACGTAAAATTCAAATTAGTCGAATATGAAGGTAAGCAACGGTTTTCTCTAACTTTACTAATTTCAAATTAATCTAATTCCAATTCCGTTTGATATATTTTTTCCATTCAGTTAAATATTTCGTACCCGGCATTGGGTTCACAAAAATGTATCGAAGTCGATGACGTCCATAAATTGAAGCCATTTATGGATAAACACATCTCCAATATCGTTTCTGCTGATTCTCTCGGTGAAGAATGGAAGGGATACCAATTGAAAATCACCGGTGGTAACGACAAACAAGGATTCCCGATGATGCAGGGCGTGCTCACCAACCAGCGAGTGCGATTGTTGCTGAAGAAGGGATCGAAATGCTATCGGGAACGACGACAAGGAGAGCGCAAACGAAAGAGCGTTCGTGGATGCATCGTCGATAGCAACTTGAGTGTGATCAGCTTCAGCATCGAGCAGAAGGGAGCGGCTGAGATCCCCGGACTCACTGACACTGAGGTGCCCAAGAGACTCGGACCGAAGAGAGCGTCCAAGATCAGGAAGCTCTTCAACTTGTCCACCAAGGACGATGTTCGCAAATACGTGATCAGACGCGAATTGCCGATGAGAGAGGGCAAGGACAAGAAGGTCAGGAGCAAGGCGCCCAAGATCCAGAATCTGGTCACTCCGATCACTCTGCAAAGACGAAGACGCCGTGAAGCGCTCAAGAGACAGCGAAAGGAGAAGAAGGTCAGCGACAAGGAGGAATACGGCAAATTGTTGGCCCAGAGAAACAGAGAAGCGAGAGACCGCAAACGATCGCGATCTCACTCGATTAGAGAGAGTCAAAATGCTTAAATGATGTTTTGAGGATTGAATAAATTTTTGGATCTAAATTTGTTCTTTATTTTTTTTTGCAGTTACTAACGTATATATTGATATGATATTTGTTGTGATTTAAATCATTTATATATTTTCATCAATTTTATCTTTTTTTAACTTTTTTTATAAACAAATTTATTTTCATTTTTCAAAGAGTTTATTTATAGATTGATTTTTCTAAATTGTTCCTTAATAAATGCATTATTTATAACATAATTTTGTTATTATGTTTGATATTTTGTGAATTTTCTTTTAATAAAATTATAGTTTGAGAAATAAACTAAACTTTCACGTTGTATTTAACAGTTTTCAAACTTTTTAAATATCCAAAATCATTTGTTTTCTAAATGAACCATACTCGCAGCCGGTTGTACAAGTCTACTGTCTATTAATTCTCTAATAATTTTGTCAATTCAAATTATTAATTTTATTGGTAATTTAAAAATAAATTATTATTATAATAATTGTTTGAATCATTGTTAAGTGGTATTAAATATATTTTACAAAATAGTTATCATAATCTCAAACAAACTTGTCCACCAGGGACGATGCTCCCATAAAATTTGATGTTTTTATAAAAACTAAATTTAAATTTCAAAATGACAAAAGATTCTGATTAATATATTTTTATATCATTAATTACTACCAGACTTAAAAAAATTGCTTTTCAAATGGTCATTTGATTCATAGTTTTAATATAAGTTATTCCACATGGATTTTTTATTAAGTTATAACAAAATGCTTATGTTACAAATAAATAGTGAAATCGATCATAATAATCGTTTGATTTTTTTATAGTAGACATTAAAATTATTAATAATTATTATTAATTTAGACCAGCGGTTCCTAACCTTTTTTCATTAGAGTACCTCTCTACCTGATTGTACCCCACAGGTGTAGGTGTACCAAATGTTGGGAACCCCTGATTTAGACCGATGAGAGGGCAAATTTTCATGGTAAATTTAACAGATTTCGATGCATATATTTTCTTATATCAATAAATTTTTACTATGGCTTAAAATGTTTTACATTTTTTAATTGAATTTTGTATATAAATTTTGCTTTTGAAAGTTATTCCACATGAATTAAGTGAGATTAATTTAGCAGCCAAAAATTTTTATAAAAATTAATTTAAAATCCGCAAGATCTTTAGTAGAAATTAATTAAACTTACATCATACAACAGAAACAAAGAATAGTGCTAAATTAATTTTCCTAGATTTTCTAATTGAAAGGAAAAAAAATTTTATGGGACCCAGATGTACAAAAAGAAAAATGATACTGAGCTATATATTTGACGAAAAACTGTTTTTGTGAATCTCGATACAAATATAATATGATTAGAGGGTTAATTTTTCGATCTTGATCATTATCATCTTTTTTTTATAAAAAGTTGTGGTAGTATTAAACAATTAACTACATTATTGAAAAAAATGGTTATTCAAAATCAATTGTTGAGAAATTGACCAAAGAAACAATTGATAAATTAATTAATAAACTTATTAAAAATTTTAAAGATGAATCAACAACTTAAAAATACGTTTTAAGCATTTCATATTCCGAAGGATTTGGTCAATTTAACGTTCAATTTTAAAATGTGTAAATAATGCCTTTAATTTAAAATAATATTACCAAAATAAAATCCATAATGTATTTTATAATAAATCCCCAACCCTATTTGTATTACGTTCGAATCTCGTACACGAATTTACATGTAATGTGTGTAATGCCACATACATTGGCGTTTAATAATGAATAACACCAGAATACATAAAAAAAGAAATTGAAAGAATAACTTCAGAATTTAATTTTGAATTTAAATTTCTGTCACCTTATTCTTATATGCTCAACCCTATTGAAAATGCTTTTTCAAAAATTAAGAATGATGTAAGATCAAAATTAAGATTGCAGACTAATGGATTATTGTTGTCTGAACTGATGTTATTTGAAACGCATAACATCACGGCATCAGATAGCGCCGGATGTTTTAAGAACATTCTTTGAAATGTTATAAACTGCGCAGCTGAATTGCCATATGTTCATCATTAAACAAGTTGTTATTACGAGTTTTTAATATATTGATAAAATATTATCATATCTTGTTTTTTTTATTTTATACATGTTCAATTTGAATAATAAAATGTAGCGATTCATTGGTAAAAACAAAATGTTCAAATTGAACAGAAAATGGTATATAGTATATACTATATACCAAAGATAATAGATGGAGACACTATCTTAGCAATGTAAAATAAATGTTGTATCTTCTTATTTTTCCAAATAACTGGTATATAACAAACGCCAAGTATATCCATCCCGATTCCATTTGCACAAATAAATGCTGATCTTTCATTCTTACTTACAGGAATGTGGAAAGGGTGGGTAATATCTGCATCCAATACGTTAATACGGGTCCCAGTATATAATAAGCAATCTAATTCTGCTTCCAATATTTTAGTTCTAATATTTAGTCTTCCACTAAATATTCTATAATCGATTTAAGCCCTCAGATTTATAATAAATTCAACTATCACATTTTCTTCTTCAATTTCATGCTCAACTATCTCTCTATTACCATTTATACTACATATTAAGAACACCCACATGGGTTTTCAAACTTTTATTTTCATTACAATCAGAATTGTCTTTTGGACAACTCTCAGCAAAACTCTCGTCATTCGACATCGTTCTAAATTGATAATTTTTTTATTAATGTTTGTT
>MQRK01189608.1:399-15887 GCA_001938485.1 Girardia tigrina | reverse complement strand
ACAGGAAAATTTGTTTTAAATATGTGAATTGTTATATAAATAAATTTTGGTGTTAAAAAAATGAACTCGAATATCGATGTTGCAACCACCTCTCACATGGCGACTAACGCTGCAATGGATATCTTCACGGGTCAACTGTTACCTGAAAAGTACAGGAAAGGCGATAATGTGGAGACATTTATCGAAGAATGTGAAACATTCTTTAATTTTGCAGGAATAGCGAAGGCAAAACAAGAGACAATAGTCATTTGTTTGTTGGACAGAGATCTGAAATATCGATACAAAGCGGTAGATAAGACAATAGTAGGTTATAAAGACCGATTGAGAAAGGCATTCTCTAGGACTTCCTCACTATTCGAAGACCTGAATGAGGCATGCCGGTACAGGATGAAGGAAGATATACCGGAAGTATTTTTTGAGAAAGTAGAAAAACTCGCAGCCAAAATCTTGAAACATGACTTGTCAAAAGAGAACCTCACGGAAGCATTATTGTTACATTGCTGTGATGATGTGGACATAAAAAAGGAAGTGAGACTTAACAAAGTGAAAGGGATAAATGAGATAAAAGAAAAGATAAAGGTAGTACATGACGTCAAAAGTGTTACAGAAGACGTGAATGTAGTAAGAGACCAAGGGATGCAAAACAGACCCCGGAGTTACAGAGGAGCAGTAACAGGATACAGTAAATACGGACAAAATCAGACAGGGGTTGGTAGAAATACTACAGAATACGCTCAAGGCATGAAAGCGGTTAAATGTAGAAATTGTGAAAAAGTAGGTCACACAAGTG
This sequence comes from Girardia tigrina, assembly GCA_001938485.1. Classification (NCBI taxonomy): domain Eukaryota; kingdom Metazoa; phylum Platyhelminthes; order Tricladida; family Dugesiidae; genus Girardia; species Girardia tigrina. The sequence continues at coordinate 15,097 of MQRK01189608.1, read as the reverse complement.
AAGCGTGTAGACAAAGAAAGCCAATCAAGTGTTTCGGATGTGGAAAAGAAGGACATATGATAAGAAATTGTTCGGAAAGGAGACCGATAAAATGTTATGGTTGTGGACAACAGGGACACATAAGAAGAAACTGTCCAAACATCGAATGCAAAAGATGTCAAGATAAAGGCCACAGTGAAAGTGAATGTTATACAAACCTAAATGGCAGAAGACGACAGCAGAATACAAGTGACAATAACTATCGAGGATGGGAATACAATCAACAAAGATATAGAGAAAGAGAAGACAGAAGACTAGGAGATAATCGAAGATTCGTGAATAACAATGAAGAAGAATATGAAGAATCGGTTACAGGAAGTGAACACCCAAAAGGCAATGCCTCGACAAAAGTGGAGTCAGTCGGGGCAATAAATTAAATGATACCAGCGACTCCCAAAGTATTGGTATTTATAGTAGAAGTAATATATCAAATATTATAGATGTAGTGATAGACAATGAAAGGAATGTTGAGATAAGTGAAGCAAGTGTAAATTATAAAGCACGGAAATTTATAATGAAAGAAACTTTTGAGAACAGGCTTGGACGATGTTTAGTGGGAACAATTGAAGAAAAGAACACAGAAGAAAATATCAGGATTTTGTCAATAGATGAATGGAAAGCAGAAATTATATCGTATGATAGAATGCAAGGCCGGCCGAGTATAAAGTTGATGATACAAGGTAACGTGGAGGATTCTTTATTACACAGAGGCCCAAGAGTAAATGTAATCCACAGAAAGATATTTGAGAAACTAACGAACGTAAAATTAGAAAAAGCAGATATTAAATTAAACTGTGCGAACAGTAGTCAATTAGATTGTATGGGTAAAATTTCAGTGGACGTAGAAATTAAAGAAAAACGAAGAAACATAACGTTCATTGTAGTAAATGGCGTAAAACCAGACATAATAGGAAGAATAGAACTGCAGATGGCGTTTGGAATCGAGTTACATTGGAAAAAAGAAAGAAAATGATGTGAATGAACAATTTTATCATGTATATAACTTAGAAGCCAAATTTGGACGTAAGGTTACAAACGAGGAAAGATTCAAATGAAAATTACTGATAAACCAAAGATTGTGGATATTGTTAAAAAACATCAAGGAATTTTTATGGCGGATAAATGGGATATACGACGATGATTAAACATAGAATAGACACGAAATGACCTCCAATTAATCTTAGACCATATAGGCAACCAGTTAATCTGGAAGAAAAGATCGATGAGACTATTAAGACTTTGTGGGAAAACAACATTATTAAGAAATGTAATTCACCATGGAATACACCGATGATTTGTGTATGGAAGAAAGAAAAGAATGATGTTAGAATTTCTTTGATTTTAGACAGCTAAACCTAGTCACGGAGAGACGCATTTCCTATGCCAAATATGATAGAAATGATGGACAGATTGTATGGAACCAGATACTGCACATCAATCGATTTAGGCAATTCATACTACCAGGTCGAACTAGAAGAAGATTCAAAGCTAAAAACAGCATTTTCCACAAAGCTAGGTCAATTTTGTTTCAATAGAATACCGTTTGGTATAGCAGCGGCACCCGGAACGTTTCAGGAACTCATGATAAAGGTGCTCGGAGACATAGAACAGACAGTGGTATATTTAGATGACATTCTTATATTTTCAAAATCGTTGGAACAACATTACAAAACTTTGAAAAAAGTATTAGACAAAATCGGGAAAGCAGGATTAAGAATCAATACGGAAAAGTGCCATATCTTAAAAACGGAAGTTAAATTTTTGGGACATGTTATTAATGATAAATGTATACAGACGGACCCATCTAAATTAGAAGCCATAAAGACATTTGAAAAACCGAAATGTGTTAAGAATCTAAGAAGTTTCCTTGGAATTTGCAATTATTACAGACGATTTATTAAGGACTAACGCAACAAAGGCCAAGACATTGGAACAACTGTGTGGATTGAACAAGAAAAAATTGTTATGGACAGACGCATGTGATGTAACATTTGCAGAGATGAAAGAGGCTTTAACAACACCACCGATTCTATGATTTCCAGACTTCAAGAAAGAATTTATACTGGACACTGATGCCAGTTTCTACACGATTGGAGCAGTATTATTTCAAAGAGACAAGAACGGACATGAGAGAGTTATTGCATATGGTTCACACTCCATGAATAATCATGAAAAAGGATACTGCATTACAAGGAAAGAGCTGTTGGCAATGTATTACTTCTGTCAGCATTTTATTCATTATTTATACGGAAAGCGATTCACTTGAGAACGGATCATAAGGCAATTGCGCAATCACTTATTGCACTTGATAGTTAATTTTCCTTTGAAATGTCGTTTGTTCGGATGATCTTGCAATAACAAATGTCTCAAAATGGAAAATATTGAGAATAAGTATAAGATAATTAAAAATGTTAAGTAAAACTGCTATCAAACGCTGTGAATCAAACTAGATAAAATTATTACCATTATTATTATATAATTATTATAAAATTATTATCAAGATTTATTATTAAATAAATTTTTTGAAAATAATAAATTTAATAAAAAATTTCAAAAATGATTTTTAAAAGACAAAAATTTCGTTTTGAAGAAAATAACGAACTGTTTTAATCTTTGATTAAATTTAATCAATCAAAATTTGTTCATTTTCTGTTCTATTTTAATTATTGTTATCTAATAAATTGCAAAAAAAGCAAAATATTTATAATAACAAAAATATTTCTTGAAGATCTTTTTCAAGAAATAATTAACAAAAAATCAATAATAAACATAAATAAAATATTTACAGTAAAAAAACAATTTACAAAACAACCGAAAGAGATCTTTTTGTTTCCGTAATGTCAAAACTTAGACAAAAGAAATGGAAAAGTTTAAAATTTCTTCTGAAATCTGAAGGAAGAGAATCAACACAAAATAATGTCAAACTCCGTATTAAATTCTATATAAATTTATTATTTATATTTAATATTTTAGAAAATTTTACTTAAAAGACTGTTAATAGTATTAATTAGTAATAATTTTTAGTTGGTATGGTGTTCTAAATTTTGTCTCTCAAAAGTAAATATAAAACTGTAAAAAATAAATAACTAATTTCATTAAATAACTTTTTCAATTATTTTTTATAGTTTGTAAAATAAAACATTTTCTTAAGCCATTTAAAATTATTTTTTGTTTCATTGTTTCGAAGCCCCAACCGAAATCTTCAGAACAACTAATTTTTCAAAAGAAAGTTTTCTATATAAAAATTATTATGAAAGTGACGGTTAAACCATCAGAATTAATAAACAAAAAGTCTTTTAATCGGATTGTTAATTTTGATTTTAGTCAACTGCCAATTGGTCGTATGAGGAGTTAGTTAAAATTTTCAATCCGCCCAATAATTAAGACAAATTTCGAATTTAAAATTCTAACTAAAATTAAATAATTATAAAAACACAAAATACATACAGTTTATAAAACTAAAATAAAATAAAAGCAATTAAAAAGAGGAATTACGTAAAACTGATACAAGTGCTGAATGTGGGCGGAGTTCATTTGCTTCTGATGTTTACGTGACAAAGCAATCAGGCAATGATGGTAGTGAAATTTATACAAGAAATAAGCTGAAACAAAGTTTTGTGCGACATTATGATAAGAGGTAAATAAAGGAATAATAAAATAAGGAATGGATTGCGAAGGTTGCTTACTTGGCTGATATATACTTAATTCTCAATAATTTCAACTTGTCTCTCTTAGGAAGGATGACGATTATTTTCAAACTTTGGAATAAAGTGGAAGCATTAAAAAATAAACTCTTATTGTGGAAGTAGTTCTTAACAAAAAAAAGAATTGCCAATGTTTACCCTCCTGGTTGACTATTTGATGTTAACTGACTTGAACGGAACAGTTATTTGTAATGTAGTAAGTTAGCATCTGCAGGTATTGGTTAACTATTTTGATCAGTATTACTCTGAAGATGAAGATCCTCGCACTGGGAACATTTGGATTTGAGATCAATTTAAAGCAGACATTATCTCCATGAAACTTACACCAAAAGAGAAGGAAAATGGCATTAAAGTGTCGGCTGACTACAACCTAGAAAAAAAATTTATATCAATGCCTTTAACATAGTTCTGGATTTCTGTGAGAGAAGAGTATCCGATTCTCAATGAAAAGGCTATGAAGCTTTTGATTACTTTTGCAACAACATACCTTTGTGAAAAAAATATTTCTTCCATGACGGCTATTAAAACCAAATATCGAAACCGACGTCAGTAAATGCTGATTTGTGCCTTTCTAAAACATCATTATATGTTTTGAGCGCCTTGAGAAGATTTTAAATAAAAAGTAGCAGCAGATTTCACACTAAATCGATCTTATGCATCTTTTACAATTGTATATTCTGATTGGTCCGAAAAGAAATTAATATAATTTTACCAGTTCACGATCAAAAAAAGGTTGGGAATCGATACTTTAGAGAACAAATAAAATATAGGTGCAATACTATTGTGTTTTTCAAATAGATTTGTTAATAAAACTTTACAAAATGCAAAATTTTAATTAATTTTTTACATTTTACTAATCTTTGTTATGATGCTTTTCCGAACGTATTTCGTGAAAAAATATAGTTTTTTGGATACAAAAGATTTATGTTATTGATGCCAAACATCATATGCCACCCCCTCTACTTGTTGAGGCCACGATGTTTTACCAAAAGCGATAATAATTCTAGTTAATGATATTCGCAGAATTGTTTGGGGTATTATAACTCAAAAAATATTTAATTTTAATTAATACATTTTTACATTTTCAAAAACCTAATTAATTACATGCACGATAATCTAAAAATGAGAATATAAAAGCCTCAATAATTTTAATATTTTTCTAAATAATAATTATTATTTTACGTTATTCGGATTTATCGGCAAAGTCACTATTTTTATCTCCAAACAAAACAACGAGAAACTAAAATGTCACTATCTCTTTAATAATCATTCAAAGATTTTATCAGAAACTCTCTGTTAAAATAAATAATGTAAAATATTTCATTTTTAGAAACTTAAAATAATTTAAAATATTAAAATAAATATGGCAAAAAATACAAAAATATTTGATGATAATATATTTTGACGGTTTTAAATTTATCTTTAGATCACTGATTATGAGCTTCTTAACTGCTTATGAACAGTCAGGTGGAAGTTTGTGAACGCTTGTTGTTAAATTGTCTTTTGCACCCAACTGCACCCAATTATATTAACAAAAGCACACTAAAATAATTTTTACAATAGTCTGGTTTCAACTGCTTTGATCATGTCCTGCAGGGAATTTGGGTGCATGGACGCAACCTGTTTCTTCCCCTGGGTCCAGGCATTCTCAATCGGATTGAGATCCGGTGAGTTGCCTGACCAAGGACCAAGAATTTGGAAGCCTGACTGCGCTAACCACTCTTGAACAGCCTTGAAATTGTGGTCAGGTGCTCCATCATGCCGAAAGAAGGTCGTTCTGTATAACTCCAGCAGTGTAAAAAGCAGTATAGAAACAAGCGTTCACAAACTTTTGCACCTGACTGTATGTGATATGGGTGATTGTATAATCTATTATGTAAAATTAATCTATTAACGAATTGATTGAACATTTATTTTGGGTTCAAGAGATCTCATAGATATGAATTCTCTATAGAGGTCAACATATAGTTGCTCTTGTTCAAGAGTCCACTTATAAGGAACCTTAAAATAGAGTGTTAAATTTACCGATTTCATGACACTTATGGTTGATGGTGGACTTTGAAAAACCTAGCTCTCTTGGAGGTCAAAGAGTCATTGTGATGTATTTATTTAAAAAACTTCACTTAAAACATCAATATTTGTTAAAACAGGGGGTCAAGTGTTAAAAAAAAGGTCAAAAATTTAACTCATAATATCTCGCCAATCGGAATAGAATTAATTAATTTATTTAAAATTTTACAATTATTTTAAATTATTTTAAATTTTATTATAAATAAATTTAAACATTATATATTTTTAGATAATAAGAATTAAAATACCAATCAGTCATCTGGGTAGGAGAGACAATTCCAAATCAACACACAACATTCAAACACAAAACATCAAATATTAAAAATATTCCTAACACTATCTTAGAACTTTCTTTGAAGATAAACCACCCAGTTTCCATCAAGAAGAAATTCAAAAACTTGTGGAACGTTTGGAGACAGTTATAGAAAATAATGGAGAGTACATTATTGATTAATAAAAATAATTTTTCACAAAAATGTGTTTTATTTATTTTTTTTGATATTAGACACGAAATTTTGCTCGCATTTAATAATAAAAGTTTAATTTATTGCGACAGTATTTTGAAATTTATTTAATAAATATATATATATATATATATATATATATGAGGTTAAAATACGAATGTCATCATAATTCCTTTTCGTCTGGGAGCATTAATATTTATGTTTGATCATAATATGAATTTTTTTTCGAAACACTATTTTAAGACGGAATATCTGTATAAAGTTTCAATTATTTAAGGATTAGTCCCATTAGAAATAATATGTGCTTTTTTTAAATGTAGAATAAAATTGAAATTATTCATTAAAATAATTTTTTGATTCTGGAAAATATTTCCCATTCTTAATTGAATGACACTCATTTTTAATAAAGTGAAAGAAATGCAGTGAATCATAAAACAATTATCAAAAACATAAATAATATTGCATAATAATGTAAGAAATAATTTAAATATTAATAATAAAACATTAATAATGTTTTTAGTAAATTATATTTCAAATAACAAACCTTTGAAGTTAATTCAACTTAAATTAAATTCACCTGTGATAATTAATATTTTTAAAAATAAAATAAACCTAAACAAAATCTAGAAGCTCTGAATACAAAAGATAATTAAAAGTCATATTTTAAAGAAGACAAATCAAAATTGTGATGATATACTTTATTTATCATTTTCACTGAGATAATATGATATTTTTAATAATTCAATTGATTTACCAACTTTGATGTATCGTAAAACACCTAATCAATATTCCGCAAAAAAAATAAATAACATTCCGAATGATACCCAAAAAAGATGAAAGTTTTTTAGGAACAAGGAACATTATATTTTAAAACGTTAACCAAAAGAGAAGAAAGAAATATTTTCTTAATTTAAATTTCAAATAGCATAATTATTTCGCTTATACCCGGAACTTCATCCATAATTGTATTATCATAGCGATCAATCTCAAATTGATTTTCTTCTCCGCTTTGACGTAATAGTTGATATACCTCCTTATCTACGAGATAATTATGACTCATTTCCACTGTTGACAACAAATCTCAATTTTGGATTGTGCTTTGTGAAACGCTATTCAGTCATAATAAATAACTCTACGGATTGTAATATATTAGGTATAAAATTTTTTCCAGTAGTATCATTATTAATGCACCCTTTCAAGAAGAGTTTTATTATTGTGACTGGAGCGGAAAATTAAATGTTTGTCAGAACGTTTTGCCAGTTTAGGAAAAATTATATAAATAAATTAAATAATTTAAATGAAGTAAAAAATATATAATTCAAAATTAAATAAAGTATATATAATAAAGTAAGGTAAAAGATTTTAAATCATTGGAATAAAAAATAAGTTTAAATCATTAATTAAATAAAGTAACAAAATTTGTAAAAATATAGCAACTTTCAATGTAAAAAACAGTTTGAGTACACCATTAGACTTGAACGGCGATGAGTTAATTGAGGCACGGTCTCCGCAACATTGACTACTGACTTGAAATTCGACAAGTATAGTGACAAATTTCAAGTCATTGGACTTGTTTGATGCGTATGATCTATCTATCATCGATTCTGATATTGATCGTGCCGAAAAAAACCGAGATATACTTAGAAGCACATTTTCAGAATTTGAGTTGATTATTAGATCATTAAAGACAAAAGTCATGTGCCTACCTGATGACTATAGGACTGGAATATCACAAGTGATGTGTGGTGACAAAGTCATAGAATGGGTGAGTGAGTTCTGTTACCTCGGTAGTATATTGACCACATGTGATATCTGTAGTCAATATATCGGTTAGTAGTTTCATTGTGGAATGAGAAAGTTACGAGAACTACGTGCCTATGATTCAAAGTAACCGATTTCCTATAGCGCTGAAAAGAAGACTAATCGAATTAAGCATTTTCCAGCAGTGTATTCTGGAAGTGAGTGCTGGGAAATACATGAAAAAGAGGTGGCCCGGCTACAAGCTTTTCATAATACATGTTCAGTTCATAATACGTGTTCAGTGAACACGCACTGGTCTTGGTAAAACTAAACATGACAAAATACGTAATACGGATATGTCAATTGGTTTGACCGGTACTGGTGAAACAGCATATAGTATTCTTTTATTTTTATATTTAAAAAGGTGTACGTTGGTACCGGTGAAACGGTGTATTGTATTCTTTGAGTACAATTGACGGAAAGGTGTTCGTAAGGTTAAAAGATTATTAAACTCTGAAATGACCTCAGGAAATAGAAAGGTCAGCTGCCATAAATAGCAGTTGATGAAAGAGCGTATCGCCTGCAATATTCTGTAGTTATTTGGCAATTAAGAAGATCTGGTTGAATACAAGGAATGCTTGAATGAGAGATGAATTCTCAATACTGACGAAAAATTCAAACATTTGATCAAAAACACTGTCTGAAATACTAACAGAAGTGATTGAAAAGAAAATAGAGAAAAGAGAATCAAAAAATGCTCCAGCCGCGTATCAAAAGAGTGCAATGCACGTAACTCTATTGTTTTAAAGCTTTTACGGAACAGAAAGAACTAAAAAGACCCATTAAAAACATGCACACGGTCACAACGCCAATGCGTCAGAACGGTGAAAAACCTTTCTAATATCCAATGGAATATTTTCAAAAGACCTTTATAACGATGGAAGGTTAAAACGACATTTATTGATCGATCATTAAACCAAAGGTAGTACCACAGGTAATAGCATTTCAAAATGTAACGTAGGTGAAGGGTATACAGAATCCTCGAACCCGATTGCGATGCATGATGTACCTACCGCGATGCACGGTACCGCGGAGACGGACTAGGAGTGATTCCAAGGGTGGTTCTCGAATTTCGGTTAAGTAAAACAACTAATGTGGGGATATTTCCATGTACCTTTATTCATTGTATGAAATGTGTTTACGCAGCTATAGCTCTACAAAATCATGGTACGCGGGATTATGACTGGTCCTTTCTGACTGGGAGACTGAAGCGTGCCAGTGCAATCAAAGATATCATTCTTGTATCTAAATTCGTGCGAGAAAGTCAGGAGGCTATAATTGTCTATTTATGGTTTTTTACCCGATACAGAGTCTACGGCCACTACCCTTTACGTTAATGCTGGTACTGTAGTCTCTACATTACTCATTTATCCATTCAGTTGGGGGAGGATTATATTGTGACTTATTGTTTTGAAAAAATTCTTGATCGAAGAAGTTGTTGTTTTATATCATTCAAATATACAGAAAATTTTCCTTATTTTCAAATCCTTAGGCATAGAATTGGTAAAAAGAATGTGTTTTACTTGACCAAAACATTTCAGTTATTATCTTTTAAGTAAAAATTAATTACTATATATGGATATTTCAAATTCACAATTTAATTAACTTAAATACAAGACTTGGTATTATTGTAAGAAGATATTTTTTCATTTATAAAATAAATTATACTGTTCTCTTTTAACGGCCAATATCATTAAACAACCCCCTTGAAAGATTCATTGACTGCCCTCTCGTTCGAGTAAATAAACAAACCTTTTAATCTGCCTTTACCGAAAAAATATGGTAAATCTGAAATAATTAAAATTCATTTTTATTATACATTTTCTCTTTGTCTTTCCAAGTAAATATACTATTAAATTTATTTTTTTTAATTAAATATAAAATCATAAAAATCTTTATTATCTTCTGACGAAAATTCGGAATATTTTCACTTCTCTGTCTTAATAAAATCTCTTCTGTGAATTATTTATTTTTAATTATTCATTTTACTTTTGATCCATTTATAGATATTCAATAAAATAAAATAATTTTAGCACTTAATACATGGATCTAAGGAATCTTTCGTTTGAATACTATTTGAAAAAGCTCTTTTAAAAAAATTTTGTGCTGTGAAGAATATTTTACTTTATGAATGTTTATGATATAATTGTATATAAATTAAGAACTGAGATTTATATGTGTATAAACGAGGGGCATCCAAAAAGTTTCTTGAAAAAATAAAACTGAAGTCATGAAAAATGATTTATTAACATATTTATCGTTATCAGAATCATCGTCAAATTTCTCAATAAAGTCAAACAGTACATTCTTCAGATTTTGAATGAACCTATTGAAGAAATCTTGATGTGCATCATGTATCCCCTTTTCCTCGACATCGAAAAAATGGTCTGCTTGCTGCGGCTTCCTTACAGCAACAAATAAGATGTAATCGTTTGGCTAATACGAAAGATGAAGGAGTAATTTTCATTTGAGCGGAATGTTTTTTCTGTCATACTGTGACCATAAATATTGTAATTCAAATATCGAGGAGATCATCTCTCTTCCTTTCGACTGGAACGGTATCGATCCACGACAGAAACATTCAAAGTCGATCTGATACTCTTTAATATCAATAAAACGTTATTGACCCTCACATTAATTATTCATTTTTTTCAGGCAATAATTGTAAGTTTCAACAAATTTATTAACAAAATCGTTAATAAAAATTCAAACTCAAGTTATAATATGATATAATTAATCACAAAATCAGATTCGAATAAAAAAGTATTATTAGAAAATCGATTTCATCAAAGAACAAATTTCGACCAAAAGGCTCGAATAAAAATAAATTGACCAATTCACAATAAAATTAACAGAAGCAAAAACAAAATATCGTCTGATTCTCTATATTAATCTCATAAAATAAAATAACAATTGATCAATTTTGTCGTTTCGTCAATCAAAAAAAATCTAATTTTATTTAATCGAGCAAATCTGTCATTTGTCCACACAAAAAATCATAATTTATTAATCGAGTCATAAATTAATTTTTAAAATAGAGAGAGAATTAAAAGAGAGAATTAAAGAGAAAATTAAATATTATTTTAATCGAATCCTATTCGCTATGATTTTTGGCCAATCAGATTGAGCATTTCTCTCTCTCTGCCAATCGAGTAACAATTCGATTAGCGTGCACACACAGAAGGCCAATCCATACGAACGTTGGTAGCAAAAACTACAACAATAATAAACAACAAAGAGTCACGTGACTCTAATATCAAAATTCAAATCGAACTGATTTAAATTATTATTTAATTTTTTTCATTAATCTTTTAATTATTTAGATTTCTTTTATTTATTACTTATCATATAAAATATATATTGAAAAGTGAATAAAATTATCATATGAGAGAAGATAGAGAAAGGAGGGATTCATCTTATAAATACCAATAAAGATAATTTATAAATAATAATATATTTGATTGTCAAATATCGAACATTGTCAAATCTTTGGACTCACTTGTAGAAGGCACTTTGGTGGATGCATGCATCATCACTGATGATTCATCAGATATATAGCATAATCATTGTGTAGTTTAGATAATGATTGGTCTTCCATTTATTCTGTAATAGAAGAAAATGAGTAGTTCACAAAGCAGCCAACTATATTCATACATATAGTCAGCCAAACACGTCTATCCTATTTTCTAATTGGTTGACATTGAAAAAACTACACGAACAAGGCAAGATGTAATTGTTATACATACACATGCAGCCACTGCGAATTCACTTTTCCAACTAATTTTTTGAAGCCCCATATATATATATATATATATATATATATATATAGGATATGAGATAATTAAAAATTTCATCGTTAATATTTGTTCGAATAAAAGGATTTTAAATCTCAAATGTATTTTTCAATCGAGAAATAAGACGAAGTATGAAAGCGTTATTACGGTCTTTTTAGGTATTGATCCAAAATCTTATAATAATAATTGAATTTAACAAAATTTAAACATAACATAAACAATAAATATGAATATTTATGTGATTTTTCAATTAGTTGTAAACATCAAATTATACTTTCCAATAAATTCTTTTTCAATGGGATAGATAATTTAGTTAAGTAAATTAGATTATTACAAATACTGTTTAGGGAGAGTTTGGCATTAGTATTTTTGTCTTAGGAATATGATTCTCTATTTCTTTTTATTTTTTGAAATTTTGAATTTAAATAATTCAAATCAAAGAAAGTATTCTTAAAAATATTTTTAGGTTTTAAGGAATTTAATCAACCTTTAAATGAAGCATGAATAAAGTATTTTGTTTTATAAAGTAAGAGCCAAATAAAAAAATCTAAAAAACGAAAATTTTTAAAATCGCATTTCAAAACATTATTTATTTCCCTTTTTGTTAAAGCTTCTTGTCGAAGAGATTGCTCAAAAGTCTAGGTGAACTCCTCAGTGCGGTCTCTGTATTGAGCATCTGCGTCTTAGGTCTCACCGTACGTTGATGAAATATAAATAACTAAATAAATTAAGAAACTAAAAAAATAGCAGCGCGACATTCGGTCTGTTTTAATATATAATTTTTTTCAATACATTTTTGACTTTCTAAAATATGCATAGTTTATAAAAAACAGAAATTTTATTTTCAAACTAAAATGTCCAAACAAAAAAATATTTTCTTCAGTTTGTTTTTGTTAATTCTCAAAGTGAATTTTGTCACAGAATTATTTTTTTAAGAAAATATAAAATATTCTCTAAATAAAAGGTTCTATTTTTATATTTTAAAATCATAATTTTTACAAACATTAAAATACATTTTTCATAAATAATAAAACAGAAAATTATTCTTAAATTATCTAAAAATAATTATTTATTCTTTAGTCGAATAACTTATAATTTGTTATTTTTTTTATATTTTCAAAATTATAGCCTAGAAATATGTAATATGATATACCATAATTATTATAAATGTTCTTCTCTTAAAGGAAGGATAATGCCTTGTACGGGACAAATGTTAGGCAAAATTAGAGAAATATGTATCAAGAGAATAAATCTTTCCATCACAACAGTTATTATATTTGTTATTTTCTTAACCCCACCTTAAACGACAACAATCTCAAAGAAATATAATTATTAAATAAAGTAGTTACAATATTATTATAAATGTAATAGATAAATATTTTTGATAAAATTATACGATAAATAATAATGACAATAGTTTTGTGAAATACTGCAAAATTAAATAAAATTAATTAAATAAAATATTATCCAATTTACAAATTAAGAAAATTTCTAAATTTATGGTACACAACTATTACAGGACCGAGAACAGAGTTAATCTTTGACTCTTCTTTTCTTTGTTATTCATATCATGTATATGTATGCTAGTTTTTTACAATATATTTGAGTGTGGAATCTGATCTTCAAACACGGTGACCTACTCAAATTTCATAAATCACATGATTATGGAAGCGTTTAATGGACAACAAGACATCAACGAATTCATTACGAACTGTAATAGCTTCTTCACAATTTTCAAAATTGAAGGAGACATTTAAAAGGCATTTGTTAAAGGGCTGTTCACCAAGGATTTGATTCCAATATAAGAAGCAGTGGATCTGAAGATCACCAAAAATGATGAACTGTTGAAAGAAGTTTTGAGAAATCATCTTCACTAATCTAGAACTTCATGAATTTGTACAATAATATTATGACTACTGTTTATCAAAAGAATTAGAATATTATTATAAAACAGAATGAAAACGAAATGAGGTTCAACATGCATAGTAATTATTATATGTAAAATATATAATATATAATATAATATATTTCTATATATTACATTAAATATAATATTATATATTATATTATATAAAATATTATATATATATATATATATATATATATATATATATATATTAATTAAGTTTTTAAAACCGTATATGTCTTTATATTTTTTAAATAATAATAATACTATTTATATGTATTTATAAAATGCAGTTACAAAGTCACTGTGTCTCGCCTTTGAGACTTATCGAAATCCAAATTCCAAAGATATTTATTTTCTTCTTTGTATTTATTAATCAAGAAAATCCAAATTTTAATCCCCAAAAGAGTTTCTCACAATCGGAAAAATTACCATTATTTGCCTATCGATATTTTACCATTAAAAATAATACAAATATTCAATGTTAATTTTCTCAAGTCTTCAAAAATAAATGGCGATTAAAAAATTGGAAAAGAGGATGCACTTTATGACTAGGAAATAAATATTATACATCATTAAAAATAAAAATTAGAAAAAAAACTAAAATTGAAAATAAAATATTGAAGGAAGTTGTAATTGATACAAAAAACGTATCATTCTTTCGGAATTTCATATAAATTTATATTAAATTTTCATATTTTTATTTATATTTCAAAAATGTTCCTCTCCTTGTCAAAAAACAATCAATCGTGTTCGAATTGTTTTGAAAACTTGATTTTTTTATAATTGTTACGTGGCGAGAGAATATATATATATATATATACAGGGTTATCATAAAGTAACTAGAGTTTTAAAACCACTTTAATATTTCGTAGAAATAGTGGAAAACACAAAACAAATTGAAAAATGTATTCAGTTATA
>MQRK01189606.1:20723-38189 GCA_001938485.1 Girardia tigrina | reverse complement strand
CCAGATCAAAGAAGTGAGAGAAACCGAAGATCAGAGTGGGGAAACAAAGACTCAGACCAGTATACGAACTTGGAGAACAAAGTGCAATGAAACAACTCAGGTCAAAGAGAGAAGATACCCTACCAGAAGTACGCGGAATCCAAGACCGATATACAGATGATTTCGAAGAGGGGAATGTGATATTAAATGAATTATTTAATTAAATATGGAATTTGAATAAAAAGTGCTTGTTTAAATATTTTAAAAATTGTAGTTTTCAAATATATGTTTAGTATTATTAAATCTTATTTTTTTATTCGATTATATATAACATATAGAAAAAGTATAATGAGAGAAATAATGAAAAAAGAGAGGCAGTTAGAAAGAGAGAAAAGTTTTAAGAAAATTTCGAATAGAACGGTCAAGCATTCAGAAATGCTTAAGGCCTCATTTTTATAGTGTCCCTGAGTTATGTTGAAATATATAGTAAGTGAAAGACTTTAAAAAATATTATACTATATCAATCGATATCGATTTTCGAATTCATTTTAAGACTTCACAATGTTAAACTATTAAATTGCAGAGATAGGTTATATCCTTTTAGAAAGCAATTATGTTACTAAACACACCAAATTTGACGAAAATTCTTAAATGAAAGATACCTTTCATATCCTACTTGGCATCGTTAAAATGTCCTTAAGAATGAAACAGTCATTATTTTTTATTTTAAATAGCCTCCATGTATAACTCAATATAGCAATTACACACAGAACTTTCGCTGATGAGAGCGTTATCGAAGAGTGAAATAATGTTTATCCATGGGGCTTTCGTCTCTTTTTCTTTGCAGCTTGAATAACATTAGCGTAATACTTCAACATCAGTGAAAATGTTTTAAGAAAATGCGCAATAAAATGTAACTCCCCAGCCATTCTTTCAAATAAACATAACATATTTCACCTAAATATCTACAAATATTAAATGTGTAAGTTTAATGAATAAAGTACATTTTAATGAAGTATTTTACTGACTTTGACCTTGTGACGTCACAATTAATGTATTATACTACTTATTTCAGATGCAATTGGGAAAGGGGATTTAGCAGATTCTTAATATTATTTAAAATACTAGTGTAAAATCTTAATAGTACAGTTTAAAGACAGTTAATAAAAATTCTAATATTATATATTTATATATATATATATATATATATTTATATATATATATACCCATGGAATTTAGAAACCTATTTTTGAAGGCTTTTTACTCAATCAAGTTTCTTCAAACTTTACACACTTACTCATTTTCGATGACAATAAATGATCATGTGAAAATTTGGTCAAACTAGCAAATCAGAAAAAAATATTTGCAAAAAACGTTTTACGATTAATGTTTAAACTATATTAAACAAATATTTTGTTTTTTTTCCTTCCATGCTTTAATATAAATTTATGATGTTATTAGTAACTACTTAATTGCAAAATGGAGTTGGAAAAATTTTTTGTATGAAATTTCCCCTTCTACCAAAGATAACAAAGTAGAGTTCTGTTCGCATAAGCATGGATTTAAAATATTTTTGATTTACTAGTTATTTTCATTCTGATTCTTACTTTCGTTGCACAGATATTTTAAACTATTTTGCTTAAATTTTCATATTTATATTTATTGATTTTATACTTTTAATATATTAAAATTATATTTTTTAATTACTTTACGAATTTTTACTAACGTATTTTTTACTATTTTTAATATACAGCCTGTTTCATTAAATTGTTCAACACCTGGAAAGATAGCAAAAATGTGTCACATCGACTGAAATATGCGATGGTTATCATTACAATATGAATCTATGTTGTGAGGTTCACATAACATCTCATAAATATAATATAATTTATTAGTATTTTCTAAATAATGAGAATTATTGTTTGATGAGATGTGGCCCAGGGTGCGGTTATATATTGTCGAAGTATGACTGACGTTTTACAACAGCAAATTTTTCATTACAGAGAAAAATATATTTAACTACATCTAATATATTTAACTACATCTAATTACGTGCTCCAGTCGGCAGTCTATTGTAAAGTTTTAAAAACCAAAATGCCATGATATTTTATTTGTTTTTTTGAATTTCTATATATTCGATTTATAGCATAATTTGTTTGACTTTTTCAGATATGAAAAAGTCAGCGCACAGGGAACTAATCATCGGCCTTTTCAAGAAAAGTGTTTGGCAGATTGATATTTCTCGTCGATTACCTGCTGCAAAATTGGCTGTTTCGACAACAATCAGACGCTGCATTATACTGAGAATAAATTTCAATCACTCCGTTGTGGCAAAAGAAACTATCAAAAAGGTTCGCGAGAGGTTTTGATAAAACTGCAAGCGTCAAAAGACGACCTAACAGACAAAAATCTGGAAATCTTCTGGAATATTGAAATGATCGATAGGAAGAGTTATTAAAAACCACCTTTATATGACAACCGATGATAGAAGATTGGTCAGTCCTGTTACTTCAGCGTTTTAAGGGAATTGAGCATCATAAAATTCTCAACTTAGCAACAAGGAGTGTTTTTTTATGTAAAGGTGTGCCAAAACCGTCATTCTAACCGTGATTCACTTAAGAATTCGTTCCAAAAACTTGTGGATAACTCTTTATTCCTTAACTTTTTACCGCCGTCGATACTTTCCGAAAACGAATACAAGCCTGCATCGTAGCAAACTGATATCTTTTTGAATTAAAGTGAATTTTATTGTAAGAAGGATTGTTGGGAATATTTTTTTGTGTTTTTGGATTCGTTATGAGTCACAACTGCACCTAGAAATATATTGGTTCACGATATGGTGGAATACCCTGTATTATAAGAATTTTAATACTATTATTCTACTAAATCTAATTACCATTACTTATCAAGTCAGACTACTAATCAACCGCTTCTCAAAAATTGATGTTATGATCGGTCAGGTTTAATCTGATCAATGTACACTTATTGTAATAAAAACAGTCAATACTATTAATAAAACACAAAGATTTAAATAAAAAAATTAAGAAAAAAATGTGAATGTTGATGAATCAATGTTTTATCAATAATCAAGTTATTTTCTTTTTTGTAGACTTATGCTAAACCTATTTGACTTATAAAATATTTGATATTGTCATCGTTGAAAATTATAAACTAGAATATAAGGCGAATGAAAACCAAATCTCACCGATATTGCATTGACTGTCTGAAGGTGGCCCAACAGCGAGTAGATTATTTGATTGAGGTTGAAATTCAGAATTTAACCAAAACATATAAACTTGAGTTTCAGATCCTGATAAACCGACAATTAAATGATCACCGAGAGGAGAAAAATCTAATGAAATTGGTTTATAGGGCATTTCATAATAATATAACAATTGTCCACAGGAAGATTCAGGTTCGGAAGAATAAATTGCAATAACTGGATTACTTGAAATATGAGAAGACTCATTAAATGTTCTACTACGACAAAAGACGTTAGAGTATCGTCTCTTTCTAGATTTTAAAGGTGAAGATTCAGAAGTATGAAGTCGATCAAATGAATCTTTAGGAACAAATACAGCAACGGTACGACCGCATTTAGACATGCGTATACAGGACTCAGTTAAACCGGTACCAGAAAATGTGAGACAAGGCACAATAACATTAGATTCGATGAAATCAGAACGAGGAGAAATTCTTTGAGAATTAATACCAAAGGGTTGTAAGTACCATTTTCGCAAGGAATACGAGTCGATCTACAATTTATTATTAAATATGACATAAAGAGTTATGATTTATTTTAAAATAAACTGTAATTCAGTCTTGTTTGGCTTTGTTAGATGTATATCAAATGATCGAAACGACGAATAGCTGTTTATTAAACACAATTTTTAAATATACAATAAATTTGCAGAATTCATGAAGTGAAAATAAGTCATTTTTAAACATTTCTTACAGAAAATCGAATTTATAATCTATTTAAAAATTTTAAGCCAGATGAAAAAATTTATCCAAGAAAAATAATAATGACTAAATTTTTTAATGAAAATCTATTTTGACGCATCGATCATTATCGTAATTAACTATTTTTTTATTAATCCAAATATATGAATATATGTGTATGTATGTCCTATAGAGACTCAGAAACTATAACACCGATTGCAACCATACTTTGGAAAATATCGTATACATTCCTGAGGTTTCTACAGAAAAAATTTTTTTATAGTTTTTTTAATATTTATTTTTATAATTTTAGAACGCTCCCCCTCATCCGCATTTTTGATCTTTTGAGTACGTAATCTATTCAACATTAGTTTAATATTACTATATTTTTTTATTTAGGTAATATTTGAGAGTAATATTAGACTAATTTTAGATAGATCAAAAAAAGATCAAAAACGCGGATGAGGGAGAGAGCGTTCTAAAATTATAAAAATACCATTTTATGAGGGGTTTAGAATTTTTAAAAATGCAATCTATAAAAATATTGACAATGTTAGAATAGTGTCAGTAACATCCAAAGTGAGAGATTTCCTTACAATGAAATCGAGAACTGACTGTGCATTGAAAACGAATCTTGTATATAAATTTGAGTGTCATAGATGTCACAACTCGTACATTGCAGAGGCAAATCGTCATCTCAAAACACGGATTAGTGAAAATTCACAGCCGAGTCGATCGACTAATATTTTGAATCATTGTGTTTGTTGCCAAGATAGAACCTCTCCCGTTTCAAAAGATGAGTTTTATATTCTTCAAACTAACTTTGATTCACAATATAAGAGGCTATATCATTGTGAATCAAATTAATCAGACACTACAATCTATAAATTAACATCCCAAAAAGGAAGAGTAGGTCAGTGACAATAATAAATATTTTTAATTAATTAATTTACTTTTTGTCCAATAAAATCAATCCACAAAATATAATTAATTTTAAATCTCTTACCACTTAACCAATTAAATTATAAATTTTGTTACCATTTAACGAATTAAATTAAACACTATCAAATAGTTCATGACAGGCCCGTACGCAGAAAAATACTTATGGGGGAATATACTAGCGTAATATATGCTTTCTTATTCGAGTGTTTATTTTCAAAGTTAAAAATTTGAAATTAATTATTATTAAAATAAGTAAATTTATAATACCATCGAAATACCATATTTAATAACTTTAATAAACCATATAATTACATTTATACAACAAAAACAGAAGCATAAGTCTTCTTGGGTTCTTCGCCAAAGTGTATATAACGTTGTCAGTTTCTAAGAAAGCCATTAGTTCCTGGTGAATGTTCATTATAGTTAAGCCAATCAATCTCCGCTCTGATGTTGTGCTTTGTAAGTAAGTCTTGATTCTGAGTAATGTAGAAAAAAATCGTTCAGCTGTGGCTGTTGTTACTGATAAAGTTGCATATAACTTCAACATATTGTAAATTGTAGGATAAAAATGAAAGTTGTAGATATTCAAGCAATGGATAAAGTTCATTTAAAGATATTTTGATTAATACAATGATGCTTCCACATCGAAACTTCGCCAAAAAAGATTTCTTTAGTGCCACTAATATTACTTGGCCATTATTCATTACTGGCTTCTATAGATAGGAGGATTTCGTCATCTACATTATGTTTAATGTTCTGAGGAAGAAAACTTCTATGCTTTGAAAAAATTATATTCAGTTAAAAACTTAGAGTTGACTAATATCATAATTAAAATTTTTCTGGGGGTGATTTTCTTAAATTTTTAAAAAATTTTCTTAAAATTTCGGAGAGTTCACATTTTAAATTTAAACATTTTAACTTATTCTTATTAATATGCAGTTTAAAAACTTAGGAGTAATAAAGATCGAAAATTAAAATTTTTTCACGAGGGGATTATCCCCCTAATCCCCTCCTGCGTACGCGTCTGTTTCATGATTATCAATGCAGATTGGAACATGATCTATAATAACAATATTTTAAAAAGCGCTTTATCAAATATTTATTTAAATAACATCAATATATTTATGTCTTTGAGCGTACTTGATGGATTAACTGTATGGATTACCTGTCATAAACTTAGAGTACCAAGTAATTTTTTAAAAAGTACTAAATATGATAACTAACCAGAATGTAACTCAACATTCTAAGTCAAAGCCATTTTCTAGAAAATCATCTAAATATAATTTTTTTAATGATATACAAAATGTAGTTTGGCTATCAAATGACATTTAAAGTCAAGAAGAATAACCACTTAAATATGATGTATCGACATTTTTAAAATACTACAATAAATAGAGCGATATACAATAGAATATTGTATACGAACATATAAATGTTCAGATAGATGTGTAAATCTGTTTATACATATTAGAACTGGTATCAACTGACGCCATATAAATCTATGAAAATGTTCAGATAAAGTATTATAAAGAACCATTATAAATGATACGACCATCTTAAAAATGAAACTAACTTTCGATCCATTTAAAGACGGACTGGACAACATCTCCGAACTATTGAGATTATATTCTATGTACATATCTATATAATCACGAGTGCTGGAGGCTTTAGTTATATAAAATTGCAGGAATTTCAATGTTTTTTGAAAAAACATCAAATGTTTTCTGCGATCTGAAAATTATTTATAATAATTCTTATCATGAATAAAAAAAATACAAAAAGAACTCATTTTTTGTATATCTTTTCTTAACAAAATTATCAAACTCGACGATTGACATAATAAAAAGATATTTCTTGGTTATTTTTTTAAACTATAATAACTGAACCAAACTTAAAACCAAATAAATGAGACAAAAGTCGAATAATTTAAATGACTGAAACATGTATTTCGTGATGAATACGCGGCCCCTGTTTCACTAAACTACATGACCAAACTCTTGAACAGATGAATCAAAATTTATTGCGGTGGATTGTATTTCTATTTGGGATCATTTAATG
The DNA here is from genome assembly GCA_001938485.1 of Girardia tigrina. NCBI lineage: Eukaryota > Metazoa > Platyhelminthes > Tricladida > Dugesiidae > Girardia > Girardia tigrina. The sequence goes on along the minus strand of MQRK01189606.1, from coordinate 31,268 downwards.
ATTAATTTAGAAAGTAGCTGCTCTGCTAATGTAAAAAAATTGTTTATCTTTAAAAATCAATTTTACTTGTGAATAATATTTCCTACTCATCTTTTTAATTTTATTTTTTCAAGATATCAATGCATATTAATATAGTTGTCCTGATATAATTTATAAAGACTAGAAAACCGATGTGTCCATTCGTGCGCCAATTTAAAAAAGAATATAAGATCAAAGAATTTGGTTAGATATATCTTTTAGACTTTGTTCAATAAAGTGAATTATTTTTTAAAAAAATCGTGTGTAACCTGAAACTATTCGATAATATTCCCAAAATATTAGAGCTCCTACCGGTGAATCTCGACGATTCTTACACACTAAAACTCCATCATCTTGTTTCCCACCGCTGAGCTTTCAGTTTGCATAAGATAAAATAGTCTTAATAGATGCTTACTCAAACGCATTTTTGATATTAAAATGTTTCTGTATATATATATATATATAGTATATATATATATATATATGTATATATATAGTATTAAAACTGAAAATATTGTTTTCGTTTCCGTTTTTCTTATTCCTAAAAACTGTTTTTCATAATCTTCATCTTCTTATGCACTTTTCGTGCTCAACCAAACATGGATGCATAAATAGATGGTTCTTGGATTTTATTATCCTAACAGAGGGTAAAATAATTAAAATCGATAGTTTAAAAATTTACTGATTTCCTCCAGAGCTTTTTATTGAATTTTCTTGCCTTTTTCTAAATGGTCGATTTTATGAACAGTCATTTTTGACTCCGATTATCGATTTAATTTTAAAATTTTTTATTAGGAGTACAATTTAGTTCTGTCCGTTTTTAAACCACGGCTACAGCAGTTATCGAATGTTTCATAGTGACAGTTGATTAATGTGGTTTTATGTATATAATATAATATATTTATCCATATATTAATATATCTTTGAGTTTCATCTTTATACTGTGTTGATTCTTTCGACTTTTTGTTAACTTGGCAGTATTTGTGAGAGGTTTTAGCTTTCTACTTCAATTGGAAGGAAAGTGCAACTGTATCAAATGCTTGTTGAAATTTATGGTGACTCAAGTCAAAATAATAAACCATTTAGAGAATAATTTCGGGAATGGTGATTTCAGTGTTATAGACTAGTCTCGCTCTGGACAAAGAATTCTGATGAAGATCCGAGTCAAGTACAAGAGGAGTTTGAAGAATCATAGAGAGTTAAGCAGCATACAGATTCCTTACGATTGAAATCCATTGAAATGATTCACAATCAAGACAATTTGGTGCCTTATGAACTGAAACTGGTATGCGTTAAAAGGCGATTGTTCACTTGCGAGTAGTTGATTCAAGTGCAACAAAAATATGATTTTTCAATACAGATTTAAACTAACAATTAACATTTTTTGCTATTTCCAACAAAAAATCAACACAAAAGCCGAATATTTATTTGTACCTTATGGAATCAAAAGAGTGTTGCATAATATGAGCTGATACAACCGGCGATTCAATTACGGGCTATCGGTATGAGTGACAATTAATTTCTTTCAGTCGTGAATTGAGACAACCGCCCCGAATAAGATCAAAGATATTACAAATTTATTTTCTTGTATGATAACGCTCATCCTTACGTCGAAAACATCGTTGAAATGATTTTAAAATGCTCCAGGCTCGTATTTCCCGGGCGGTGCTCTTTCTGATTACCAAAAGAATCGAAAATTTATTCCTCAAATTGAATCGCCCAAAAAAAACGAAACAAATTACACGAGAGGTGAGAAAAAGTAGTAGCCAGCTGTAGACAAAACTTAGATTATTTTGTTCTGAAATAAATCTATTTTTGACGACTAGCAAAAGAATCGAACTAATTTATAGTTCAAATACTTTAGCAAGATCAAATATTCAATGTTTTCACTGCAAACACGGATATGTATAACATATCCTACGACACCTGCGTCTGAAACCGCAAAGCGAACATTCAAAGTTTATACTAAACTGTCATTTTAAGACACTAATTTTAGTGTCGTCTAAATGTACTCGAAATCGCTATATTGGCAAATAAATACAATATACTTTATTTTTTCAAATTAAATATGCCCAAGTAAGAAAATTAAAACTAAGATTACAACATCCTGAACAGAGTACAAATCGTGATATTCGAAATTCTAAACTTCATTAGTTCTGGCAGTCCGTCAACGTGTCAACCTGTTATTTCGCATAAAAGTTGTGACTTTTTGTGTCATATGATTCGTGTCCAAATGTTCGTTAATTACAAAAACGTGTTGAGCATTCAAAAACTCGATATGCGTAATTAATTTTGTAATTAATAGTAAAAGATTTCCAAGAATTGAAATATACTTTTTCTTTGATTAATCATTATCGATAATAAAAAAATTCTTCAATAAATCCTCGATAATATAACGGCGATATTCCCGTCTGAAACTGGTGATTTAGAGTGGATAACGCATCAATAAAGGTCCTCGTGTGTCATCTTTAACTTTAGGAAATGACGATTCACGACCAGAAGTAATATTTTTATTACCAATAAAAAGATACTACAGATTAAATTTGGTATTTGGATCATAATCTGTAAAAAAACGATATTTTATTACATATCATGTAATATTAACGTATGATTCTCGACCTGTGTTCCGCAGAATGTGTTTCTCAAGTAATTTTAAAATTTATTTAGTAAATATGAAGAAGTAAATGTCAGAAAATATTTAAGTTAACTCAACAGCAGTATTAAATACAATTATGATCTTAACCTGTGAAAATATCTGCTTCAATGAAATAATACTTCTCAATGTTCTACCTTACATATTGACTAAGTCAGAGTCACATATTGCTAAGTTAATCGAATGATAGGGTTTTTATTTGGAATTGAGGCATTTTAATTCGCTACTTTCATCAATTTCTAATAATCTAATGCTCTTCGTGGAATCGTGGTAATAATGTTTTTGTGAAAATTATTAACTTTTCAAATTGGTAAAACTTTATTCTACTATTAAAAAGATAAATATTTTCTCAAAAGTAAACTATCTCGGCGATCACACAAAGAGCAACGAATAGTTAATAATTGATAAAAATCTCAATTTAAAACGAAAATCCTATCTTTTATCTATTATTCATTGGAGTTATACTTCAGGAAATTATTTTTTAAGAAAAATCTTCTTGTTTTAAAAATTGCCTGTTTCCGCAGCTCTATGAAATACATGAATACATATGTATAACAAGTCACACGTTAATAGGAATAATGGAAATTATAATCCGGTAATTCCAAGAGAAGAATAATAAAGTAATAATAATCGTATTGATTTTAGTACATGTGATTGTATTTTCTAAATAAATTTGTTATTTACTTTATAGTTTTGTTTCTATATAAAGATAGAGAACAATTATATTTAAGAATGAACAAAAAGAAATTTTTAAAGCACAATTTACCATTTTTAGAATTTTTAAAATTTTGTTTATATACATTCCAGGGCCTTGAGCAGGTCGGTTCTTCCAATGAGTCCGAATTACAATTTGAGAGGGATTTTCTATGAACTACTTCAATATCTTCCGTAAATTCATTAGTTTCTAATGAATCATTCTTTTGCATTTTGGCATTGCAGGAACTATTCTCTTCAGTTAACAATTCCGAATAATCATTCATTTCGTTAGTATTGCACTCAATTATTGGTTGGATATCCTTAATTTCGCAAATATTTTATTTATAAATTTAATGATAATTAAAATTGATTTAATATTGTAAATAAATTTGAAAAAAATGGAAAATCGTTGAAATTAAAATTTAAAAGCCAATTGAAATTGTTTATTAATTTTGACGGATTAACCGTTAGGATTGTGTTCAGATCTCATTTACCAATATAATTGTAATTAGTGTAATGCCGCATACATTGGAAAGACTTCGTGTCATCTCTGTAAGAGAATCCAGGAACACAGTCGTAAGGAAAGTGTAAGTAATATCGCTGGACATAATAAACATTGTAACTGGACATAAACATCCATAACTTTAAAATTCTATACACTTAATTTAAGAATTATTGGGAGAAGGTGACATTTGAGGCGTTATATATAAGATCTTTGGATCCTAAAATTAACGTTCCAAATGCACTCTCGACAACTTTATTGAGGGTTTTAAAATCATTTAATGATGACGTATTGATTGCATATTCATTACCGGCAGTATATAAATACATTTCTTTTTTTAAAAATTATTTGTTCTGAAGATTACGGTTAATCCGTTGAAATTAATAAACAATTTCAATTGGTTTTTGAATTTTGATTTAATAATAATTAAAAAATTTAAGAATCATCGTTTCTAAGCATTCTTGACAAGGTGTGATTGTTCTTACTCATTGTGAGGATAAATAATTATGTTATTTATATTATTTTTATTATACTAAATATATTAAAATAACGGATCCGGAATATTTAAATTTATCTCTTGAAGTTGTTTAACTAATATCAACAAACGCGTGTAATTTTCAAATTAAAATATATATTTTATGTTTAGTATGTGTTAATTAATTTATATGGAATCCTCTCACACTCATTATATCAAATTACATTTCTCTATTAGCTTACTAAATGGTTATATGTATCCCTTTAAGGATAATAAGCGTATAGGATAGAAATACAGAAATTTTAATATGTAAGAAGAAAATAAGCAAATTCGAATAACCAATAATCAAATGAAACTAACAGCGAAATAATATATAAAAACAAAGAATTAATGTCAAATATTATAACTCATCCTCCTAAAAGATAAATGATTTAGTTAGAGTTCACATTTCGATGTCTCATAAAATGTGTATGCTTTAATCAGTAGCTGTGAAACTCTCTTTTGTACATATTGTGAATTTAGCTATTAAATATTATTTAGTTTTAAGTTTTTATTTTTTGCTAAAGTTTTTTTAAGTTTTAGTTAGTCTCTATATGTATCAACATATTAGGGTGAACCAAAAGTCTTTTCGTATTTTCTACGCCTTTTTGTTCAATTGTTTCTTATTACCAAATAAAGATATTTTATATACATGTGTTATATGTTTTTAAAGCTCTTAAACTGCTCTATCATAATATATATTAAAACTTCTAATTAATTATTAATATAATTTTTATGGTCTTTTAGAAAAATCATGGAAAATTTTGAAATTCGTGTTCTTTTACACCATTACTGGAAACAAAGCTTACATGCAACTGCAGCAACAAAGAAGATATGCGAAGTTAAAGGCGATAATGTGGTCTCTAATCGTACTGCACAAAATTGGTTCAAAAGGTTCAACGAAGGCGACATTGACCTCGGAGACAATGTAGGTTCAGGCCAACCTATCACCGTAGATTCCGGAGCAATTCGTGAAGACGTTGAAACAAATCCGTCAATAAGTACTCGCAGATTGTCGGCCGAACTGGATATTCCTCAAACATCCATTGTACGACACCTTCACGCTCTTGGCAAGGTTAATAGACGATGTCAAGAAGTGTCTCATGAATTGACACAAATTCAAGCCGAAAAACGTTTCGAAACTTGTCAAAAATTGCTTGAAAATCCGCGCGATGACCGTTTCATCCGTCGAATTGTAACTTGCGATGAAAAGTGGGTTTACTTCAGTAATTCAGACCAACAAAATCAATGGTTGGACTTCAGACAAATTGCGAAACCGTAGCGAAACGAGATCGTTTCTCAAGGAAGGCATTTTGTGTGTTTAGTGGAATTTCGAAGGCGTGATTCACTTCGAGCTGGTTCCAAATGGTCGTATTATCGACGCTGACCTTTACTGCGCCCAACTTGATCGAATGTATCCGGCACTTAGCGAGAAATATCCCGCTTTGATCAATCGAAAGCAAGTTCTTCTACAACAGAACAATGCAAAACTGCACACCGCCAAACAAACAAAGGAAAAAATCAAACATCTCGACGACTTTGAACTTCTTCCACACCAGACGTATAGTTCGGATCTTGCGCCATCCGACTATCACCTTTTCCGCTCTATGGCACACTTTCTCTGTGGTCGCAGCTTCAATAATCCGATTTAACGAACCCCGCATTAACGAAAACGCCGATTTAACGAAAGAATAGTGAAGTCCCTGCCGAATCCTCGTACATTATATGTATATAAGCCCCCGTTTTAACAAACCCCATTTTAACGAAAACCTCGATTTAACGAACGTTGCCTTCACATTTTACGAAATCAAAACCCCACCTTAATGAAAATTTACCTATGATACACTTGTTCTCTTTTTTATTTTATCGATGCAGCAAGACTTTCAGTACAATATGCTAGTAGTAGCAGAGTTTGAATGAATCACTTTCTTTGGAACGAATGGCTCACTAAATTCGATCAGCAAATAACACGAAAATATAGCAAGATTTTACTATTTGTCGAAAATGTCTCAAGCCACTCTGCACCGCCGCTTTCATCTATTGAATTGGTTTTCCTTCCACCTAATACTACGTCACATAGTCAGACCTACGATCAAGGAATTATTGCAGCTTTTAAGATGCACTATAGAAGCTCCCTGGTGAAGCACCTTCTTCTTCATATTGAATTAAAGAAATCATTGGTAGAATTCCTAGTCAGTATTTTGGATGCTATTAATCTGACAGAAAAAGCATGGGAAAGCGTCAGTGCAGTCACTATAGCTAATTGTTTTCGAAAGGCCGGATTTCAACAAGAAATAATCATTGTTCCTGCAGAATTTACTGAACCACGGGAAAATTTGGTTGAAATACAGCTCATCTTGGAAGTTCTAAGGCAAGATTTTGGTTCCACCTTCAGTTTAACATCATCTATGGAAGAATTTGTTAACATCGATAAAGATATTGCAAGATGAAGAGATTCTTAAACAAGCTCGAAGTGAGCATGATGAAAGAGAATAGGAAACAGATGAGTCTCTCCAACGGATTATATCTGAAGCAATTGCTGGTCTCTCTGCGATCCGTATTGCAATGAACACGGAATATCCGGAAACATTTCAGTCGTAGATTTAGAAGCCACTTTGGCGAAATCTGCCTTAAGTCGACGACATCAAGCCACATTGAATGGTTTTTGTGTCTTGATTAACGAAATGTTTTTCAATAAAGTATATGGAATTTTATTCTTTAAATTTTAAAAATTAATTGTAAATAAAATTGGGGATGGAACGGCCATTACAGTCAAACCCTGCTTTAACGAAACCCCATTTTAACGAATATTTTCTCGATCCCCATGTTTTTCATTAAATCGAGGTTCGACTAGCTATAAAAATTGCAAATTATCAAAAATCTATTTTGGTATGAAAATAAATTTCTTTATTAATTGCTTCATTAAATTATATATTGTTTGTTTATCTTAGAAATAGCTTCACATTAACGTCATACTTGACCAGGGTAAAACTCTAGTCCTCCAAGTGAGATCAGAAGACAAACAACATTACGACTATAATTATAGTTGCATTACTGTTATGAACACGTACACCTGACTCCGATATAAATGATGGTACTATTTTAAAAATTAAACATTTTATTAATTTCTAAGCGCGACCAGCTAGTGAGGATATTGAAACCCTTGAATTAGAAGTCTACTTTAAAAGTTGTAGGTTAAACATTTTTTTTTAATATTTCAATGAAATTTAAAATTTAATAATTATTATCTTTAAATCGAAAATAATTTTAAAATGTGAATTTCTTTTTAAAACTAAAACTACCAATCTGACAAAATGACGGATTATAATGATTATTAACGTATTGTTTTCGAATTTGATAACTGTTTTATGACAGCAGTGTACTTATAAATTGACTTCTTCTTTTACTTTCAAGCACTTAAATTTCAATTAAAGGATTAGTTATTATCACTTGGCATCAGAAGTTCTAGTGTTAAAAACGATGCAATTATTATTGAACCGATTTCACCAAGAAAGCAGTGATAGTGTCTTTCAAGAAGAATGTATTTGAAAATGATTTTATTTTATTTTTTCAATTCATTGGAAGATCATTGTCTGATGTAAGATTTAAAAAAGATTGATCAGATCATAAGTTTAGTAATAACAGTGATTATACTCCTTATTTGAGAATAACAAGAATATGATAAATCACGTTTGTTTCAATATTAATAATTAAATAATATTAAATTAAATAATAATTAAATAAATTCAAGTAATAAACTCACTTCGTTAGATTCATCTGTTGTTGTGTTCCCTCCATTAAACATGTTCTAAATTAAAAGATATTTTAAGGAAAATAAATATAATAAGAAAAAATATAATTAAAACAAGACTTCGAAAATTTAAATGTTTATTAAAACTCTTCACCATAGTTATAATATTTTTCCATCATACTAAAATCATTATTGAAGAAAGTTGTTACAATTCACCATGATAGTTCTAATTGTATCAAGTCATACAAAACGAAACTGGTGGAAATTAAATATAATAATATGTGGTGGATAGTGTAACAACGGAGCCACCGGGCAAATTATTTGGCGGCACGGAAGGAAACAGTCACTGTCACATGATAATGATATAATGCTCATTGACCTGATTATAATTCTCGACGATTATATTAACACATTGACAATATTCAAATATCGATTACGTAATCAGTGTACAATATCTATGTGCATGGTAAATGAGTGGCTTATGTAAGCAGCTCTTTTGATAAGAGCAGAATTACTTAATACTATATCTATTATAATTGTTGAATGTGGTTGATTGTCACCGCGTCAACATTGATAATTCCATCACTTGCTTTCCAGAAGCACTATATAGAAATAATTTTCAAACTTCACTATAAATCGATAATCCGAATTATTAAGATTATTATTGTTATTATTCATAAATTAATTTCTTTTAAACCATGATTTTTTTGAAGTTTTGGGTAAATTCACAAGGGAAAAATAGAATATGATAGCAATAAATGGTGAATAATTCGATATTTGACTCCTGGGGAATTATGACACTTGAGGTCAATGTAACGGCTGAATCATCGGCGGCATCTCTATGTTCGAATACCGAATATCCACTGTCATGGAAACAGAACAAGGGATGTCAACAGACCGCCAATCAACATTACCATCATTAAGCATTACTAATAAATAATTTATTCCACAAGACTGGCGAGTGATTCCATGTATGTAAAAAGTTCTTTGTGATCATCATTATAGAAGATATTTTTTTCTAAAACAAGAGAATAGAGCCTCAGTTATCGGAATTTCCATCACTTTCTTTTTAATTTTATTTTAATATTCTAACCGGACGGATGCATGTATTATATAGATATCAATTTATCCGTGTCCATTGGTTGCTCCAGAGCAAAATTAAATTATCGCACTTCAAGACTTAAAAATTATAAGATTACAGAGGATAAATTAACATAATTTGCACCAGACGTCACATATGTGATAATTTAGTTTTCAAGGAGACCATGGCGAGACATACGTGATAGGCATAATGAGGAATTGCATGACAACTTATGATAAAGGTATACAAGTTTTAACTCAATGTCACTGCAGGTAACATGTAGTCAGATCACATGAGCGCTACGAAGTAACATTAAAATACAGTTTGATTTGTCACTAAAGTTTTTAATGTAATGCAGTGGTAAACAAATGTGTCATCAAATACGCGATAAATCCTTTGTAAATAAAATCAAAACAAAAACACAAATTTAACTTAGTTAAATTTTTTTATTTTACTTAAAATATCCTATTTTTAAAATGCAAAAATTAAATAATACTTGTATTATTAATAATATGCATTAATTATATTAATAAATACAAAATATACTAAAAATACTTGTTAAAATAGTGTAGTGGACCAAAAGTCCTCGAGTGAGTTTGTAAATAAATATGTTGAGTCTAAAGAGTCATTTGGACCCACACAGAATTAAGAAAAATAAAGAAACAAAAATTTGTATTTATATTTAGTCAGCTTTAATTTGATAACATATACTCTGTTGAGGAGTACTGACAAGGATAATATACTCCAGTTGCAATCATCATAAAGTGACGAGAGTTCACAAAAAAAACCTTAATAAGTAGATTTAAGAGTTTTCTTCTGCAAAAAATATTTTTCCCAGCGAAAGAAATGAGAGACAAGTGAGAATTAGGTTGTAGAAAAATTATAATTTGAAGAAAATTTTGGACTAGGATCTGTTCGTGACTGAATGTTAGGAAGAGACTCCTGTGTCTTCAACTAAATCCAACTTTGACTCAGGAAATAATGCAACAGATTCGTTTCACACTTCTTAACTGCCAAACTATTGTTTAAATAACAAATTACATGTGAAAACAATTTTCGCTTGTTCAAGAGACCTATTTGCATCTTCTACTCTGAAAGAGAATCAAATGAGTGGACGATGCTCTCTGAGAAACTACCAAAGGCTTTTCTCATTGACAATGTGTCATATTGATCCTATACCTTTTTATTCCAAATATATTATAAAAATCGATTGCACGTGTGAGGAATATTTGGTGTGTGGATGTTTTTGTGTAGTTTTTGTATGTTTAAATGTTGTATGTTGATTTGGGATTGTGCCTCTCCTAACCAGATGGATTGTCAATATTTAATT
>MQRK01189606.1:0-20651 GCA_001938485.1 Girardia tigrina | reverse complement strand
TACTTTTTAAATAATTTTAATGATTTTATTTTTGTAAATTTTTAAATAATTAAAATCAAATTAATGTTTAAAAATAACTATAAAAATATTTTATTTCAGCCAATAAAATTTAAAGTAAAAATTTTAAATAAAATATTTTTCTCAAGTTAGTTCAGATTATAATGAGAGATATGGAAAAATTGATTGATGGAATCTAGTGAAAGTCTTACTGTTGATCATCATAAAGATGATAAAAATTGTGAATGTAATAAATGTTCTGTCAAATGTGTGAGTTCTCTTAACTGCACGGAATGAATTATCAACTTTGAATACTACGTATGGGTTCCAGTAGCGGGATCCTGAGATTCCGAAATCTCGGGATTGAAATGAGGTCGGGATGTCGGAGTCAGAAATTATAAACTTTTTAACAAAACTCTAAATTATTCTATACTAAAGTGAATTAATATAAAGTCAATAGTAAGACAAACATTTCATTATTGTATTTTAAAATGTGCTTGTTTTATAATTCAATATTTTTAAAACATTCCCCTGCTTTAATTAAATGAAGATTCTATTAATTAATGTAAGCTTCAAATTAGTGTCTTTTCCTTTTTTAAAAAAATAATTTGAACTAAATTGAAGTTTGAATAGAGTTTATTCAGTTCAGTTTATTTGTTATTAACAATTTTAAAAATCTTTGTTCATAAATAAAAGATTACGAAAAAGAGAAATAATCTTTTGATAAATATTTTGTTCCCAAAGAAACGGTAAGATGATCTTAAATTTTAACCCTCTATTTATATGGGCTGTTTATATTTTCGACACATGTTTTGAAGCACGGAAATACTTTAAGAAGATATACACAAATGAGGCCAAGTGTTTTAACTGCAATAAAAACATTTCAATAGTTCTACCAAAGGCCTAATCACTTATTTGCACTCTATTCATCAAATTGATCTGAATAGAGCTTCTCTATCTGCTTCCTTGAGGCATTTTACAGTTTTTTTTTGAAAAATTATCAATCAAAAAAGAGAAAAATGAAAGATTTATTCACAATAAATAAAGAAAAATTAAATAAATGTTTAGCTTGAATGGTGATAAAAGATGGAATTCCATTCTATGTCTTTATTACTCAGAAGAATATCCAATCTGAATTGGCAAACAGAGATTTTTCTGTTCCTAATGCTGTTCTAAACATTTATCGCAAAGTTATGGATCATGCAGAAAATAATTGATAGGAGCATAAGAAAAGATTTGAGAAGGTGTGATTTGAACGAGTGTTTTTCATTAACTATAGATGAATGGACTGGTGTTAATAATAAGCATTACATAAATATAAGAGTGCATGTCAGACAGAAGCGACATAACCTCGGCGTTCTTTGAATTAAAGGCTGTTCACATCAGAGGTTTGTAAGAATGTTGTCACAGAAAGAGTGTTACATTTTGGGTTGAATATACATAAGGATATCATTTGTTGTGCAACTGATAGAGCATCTGTTATGATGAAATTCGGAGAGTTGGTGGATTGTGAGCAGCAGCTGTGCACATTCATTTGGCTGTTTTTGATGTTTTATATCATAAAAATATATTCTTGCTCGGCTCAAGAAAATGAAGATATATCTAAAAAATTGAAGAAAATGAAGATATCCAACAAATGGCGAGGATGAAAGAGCATTTTCTACGAGTAAACTATTCTAGACAAAACTGAAATCCTGACTGTCTGATGAAGCACTATATAAGTTGACCTTGTTACGACATTATTTTCAAACATTTTCAATGATTCCGATGCAGAAAGTCTTAAATAATGAAATATTTTACAAATTTTAACTGTTTTAATGTCTGGTGTTTGAGATTTAAAATAAAATGATAAAATAATATATATATATTAAAATAATTGAAAATATTATTATGTTAGAAAAGAAATTTAATTAGGTTAAAGAATTTAAATTAAAATTAAAAATATCAAAAATACACAAAAGGTTTGAAAAGAAAATATGAAGAAGTTTATCTTGCAGAAGAGCCTATACTTCGTCAACATGTTATTTTAAACCATTAGAGCAAATATCTTGAAAAGTAAAACCTTCATTTAATTTTTGTGCATAACATAAATTAATTCATATATCTTTCGTATTTCTAGAAGAATCTGGGGATGTTTCAGTTTACGTCGTGACTATCCAAAACCTATATTTAAAATTACTTAACGGTCAGTTTGAACCACAATTTGTGATAAAAAGCATTGCTAATTTAAATAAATTGCATTTACTGTGTATAAAAACAGAATACAATTGTAAAATTAATAAATATAAATTATCTTGGCAATCTTTTTTTAAGAATTGACACTAAAAAGAGCGAATTCTATCACGGTTCACTGATTACCAAATCTCCGCAACACTGAATAATTATTAAGAGAAACGAAGCAAAAAGTTGCTCAAAATAAATAATATAAGTAAATATGGAATATTTAATAGTTCTTTCCTTATTGAAATAATTAGTTAAAATAAATAAATTGTTACACAACAAAACGAAATTTATTCAAATTTTCTTTCTTATCATCCAAACGAATACAATTTTCGCATGTCACATCCAATTATACAGGTCTCCGGTAACCGGTGTCACAACGAAAGGCCTCGATAAATGCGTCACTGGTATTTAGCATTATTATTATTCAAGATTCAGATCCATTTTCAACAATATTACAGTCCAAACAAAAACTTTAATAAAGCCGACTAATTATAATAACAAAATGATCGAATTTCTTTCTACATTGCTATAATCATATTAAATAACAAGCATTTTTAGATTTTTAAAAATGTTGCTTTAAATATGTAATTTTCATGGTTATCAAGCTTTGTGACCCCTTGTTTATTTCCACTTTTTAATTAACCCCTTGTGTGAACATGTAAAAGATGAGAATGTTGACAGGTTAAATACTTTACTGATAAATAATATCATGTATAAATTGAAACCAATACTATAATTTATAATTAATAATATCATTGACAGGATAACACAACAAGGCGAACTTTGTGAAAAAAATTACCACAAGAGAACTTATTTTTGTAAAAATTTGATTTAAACTTCATTTAAAAGAACACGTTTCTCAGATCAAGGGTTGAGATCAGAGAAATGATCCTTGTGCAAAATGCTTCGATATGAAATCGAATAAATCTTGAGTCCCATGTGTTGTCGTACCAACCTGCTGAGAAACGAAAATCTTTCAACTTTGCATACAAATTTTTTCGATAGGAAAAAATCTTAAACATTTAAAATATATTCGACTGCTTCAACTGTTTAATCTAAATAATAAAAACCATATTTCATATTTTGTTTATTCACATAACCATCCAAATGGAATTGTACTTCATCTGTAATTGTCAATAAGTCATGTAGACAAGGAGTTCCTTTACAAACTCTAAACATCGAATTAAATCTAACTCTTTAAAGGGTTAACACATTTGAATTTTATACGGTTTCATCTTGCAATCTTCTTTTAAAAATCTTTGATGGACTATTGAGATGCTCATCTTGTTGATTTTGATGGCTCATATTAGGAAGTTTTCATGCCCTTTTTCGATGTTCTTACTTGCTCTGATTTCTTTTCTCTTTCCTTTCCTTTGCTCGCATATGCGCTGACATTAGCGGTTTCCTGTAGATTGCCAATTTTCATAATAAAATTGAATAATTATCAAAAGTACAGAGATGTTGATAGTAGACATTTTTTAAATTAAAAAAGGGTTGAATAAAAAACAATATCATTTTTATCATTATTAAAATTATTATTGAGTCTTATGAACGATAATTTGATATATTTGAAAAATAATTTAATTAAAGCTTTTTTATAAAATTGTTTTTAGAACATGTTTTGCAGTTTCATACTCACCGAAAAATTAAAATTTGAATTGTAAAATATTCGAATGTTAGTTTTAATGGAAGATTTGGAAAATTATATGATATTTTTTTCAAGATTTTAAGCCATTAATATCCAATGATATATAGAAATAATATTATATAATTTTGAAAATCTTTTATTAAGACTATCATTCAAAAATTGTATAAATGGAGTATGAAATATCAAAACATGTTCAAATATCAATTTCGTAAAAAAACTTTAACTAAATTATTTTTCAAAAATATCAAATTAGCCTTCAGAAGACTCAATAATAATAATAATTTTTTTAAAATTTCAGGTTTAATGGTTTAACTATAATAAAACCTGCCCTTCTGACCACCTGAATAAAGCGACCACCTGTCTTTTCAGACCACAAATTTTGAGGCTGGAAGTTTCTCCACTGAATTTTACACAGCCATTCCGACTACCTGTATAATATTTATTCCAACCACCCTCTTGAGGTACCACGATTAAAAATTACGATTAAAGTTTATTACGACCGCTTATTGTTGTTAGCTAATAAAAAAAATTGGAACCTTAAGAAAACTTTTTTTTCCATTACTCAAAATAAAATCATAGTGCGAATAATTCTTAAAGATTTTATATATCATTAATTAACAAAATTAATTTATTGTTAAAAATATTAACAACTAACGTATATATCATCACAGACATATGTGTACATGAGGGTGCGTTGTTAAGGTGTGTCATGATACTGAGAAACATTTTAAATGTGTGGGACCCCTACTCGTTCTAAAATAAAGAAGGTGAATTAATAAACAGGAGCTATTCTCCACTGTTCTTGTTGTTTGTCTCTCTCTTCCCACAAAAATTCAACAACACAAAAAAATCATTTCTTAATAAGTGCTTAGTTTTTTCCAGCCATATTTTTTACAAATGACCAAAGAAGAAAATTAATTCTACATGACAAAATATACTTGATCAAGTAACATGATGAGGAGAAGAAGAGTCAAAGACAGCTTACAATTTAAAGACTCAGCAATTTAATTGCAGCAAAACACAAGTACAGTCAAACCTTCAGCGTAAACGTTATTTTATTGACGCCTTTGAAAACAACTGCTGCTTAGCTTGCAAATGTGTTACCTCATCTGGACAGAACGATTCCGTAAATACAAAGACCTAGAAGTGGTTCCAGAACATGCATGCATTAAAAATTATAAGAAAAGGCCATATCATACGCTAGGGAACTTCAATATACTTAAAAGCATCCAATAGCTGGCGTCAAAGCTTTAAAATCGCCACAATGTAACGTGCAATGTTATATGGGGAGAAAGGGGAAATGTAGACAGTGTCGTAGTAGGAGATTTGTTTCAACGAGTTCCCTGATTAATGGAATCATATGATGCATCCAAAATTTTTAACATGGATGAAACTGTGTTTTCTTTCAAATTTTTCCAAATAAAACGTTTGTCATCAAAAGTGACCAGTGCAAAGGTGTAAAATATCCAAGGAGCGCTTTACTGTATTTCTTTGCTGCAGTATGTCAGGAGAACTTCTTAAGCCAAATGTTATTGGAAAAAAACAAACGTTGATGTAGTTCAAATTCTAGTGACATGGAAATTTAATCGCACTGCAAGGATGACTAGTTCATTATTCTCTGATTGGCTTAAAGACTTTGTTCGAAAATGCATAACTAAAAACGTCAAGTAGTTCTTTCCATGGACCACGCTCCATCGCACAAACATGATTTATGCCTGACAAATACCAAAATAATATTCTTGGCACCAAATAAAACTTCTGCTTAACAACCACTTAATCAAGGAGTTATTCAGGCAATGAATGAGAATTACCGAAAACATTTTCTTCATGCAATATGCTCGCGTGTTGATACAGTAACAGAAGATGTTCATAAACCTTTTGAACAGCTGAGGAAGTTTGTCACAATGCTGGATGCTGTTTACTGGATGGAAAAATATGTTCATGAGATTAATCCTGTTATGTTTTTCTCATTGTAGATTTTCTGTAGTTTCTGCACCTTCCTTGAGTTTTACAGAGAATGATTATTTGGTAGATATTCAAGATCTTATTAATTTGTCTTCTGATATTCTTCATATCCCAGAATCATCGGATATCTCTGTTGACGAATTCCTTAATGTTGACAATGAATTGACTACCGAAATGGAGACTGGTGTTAGCAGAGATTAGGTGGAAATAGAAATTATTGAGTATCCAAGATGCGCATCTTTCTGAGAGGCACAAAAGTGGATGCATCAGCTATGACTTTTTGTTCTGAGTAAGTTCCCCACTGGATTGCCTCACCTGGAAAAGCAGAAGAAGTGCAACGTCATACTCTGGAATTAAAAGTGCTTAGTAAACAATTGACACTAGACTCTTTCGTGAAAAGAGCGTAACTTTGAAATAAATAAATGTTGCTTCTGTTTCACTTTTTATTCATTGAAAAAAGTTTTACGCGGTTTTAAGTTTAAAAATGTGAACACCTTTATTTTACTCGTGCCTTAAAATCCAACAATATGAGCTGTCTAATCCGACTACCTGTGTATCAAGACCGGCCACACTGGACCCAGAGGGTGGTCTTAATATACAGGTCCCACTGTCTATAGTAAATTTATCATTAAAAATAAAAATAATTTTAATTAAATAAAAAGATTTTAGAAAAATTTAATGTATATGAAAATGATTTAGAACTAGCAAAGACTGAACATTTCAAAAAGAATAATAACACTTACCATTTCATAATGCTTGACTCGCTCCACAACCATCAAACGAACGGCAATCATTGATTGATATAGAAGCAACGGAAAATCTTTTTCCTGTAATACCCAATCGTGAATATGTTTTATGCAATCCCAACATATCGACTGGCGCAAACACTCTCTCGCAAACATAGATATACAACGCAAAAGACTTTTGCACTCAGCTTTTAAAACAGTATCTGACGTTGGAATTATATATTCCTTAACATGAGCATCACAAACACTATTTGAATCCAATTTTTGTAAGAGATCCCAAACAACTTCTGGAGCAAAAGGTGATTCAATAATTGTTATAGATTTTGATTCAACATCATGAGGTAGTTGACGTTTTTGTCTTATGAGATCATTTTCGACATTATATTGATTGTGAAGTTGAATAGAATTCGCCCAGAACTTGAATCTAATTCGGCAATGACCACAGACGAATATACTTCTAAACCAATCTTCTGGACGACTCAATACGTATCTGATTAAGTCAACTGCATTTACTCGATATTCCTCGAATGTTGGAGGACTAATATCTAGATTCGACATTTTTTCACAAGTATCACAAACTTCACAAAGTGTATTGCTGTTATAATGTAAACAACCGCTCTCCACCGGCAACACCGTTCTGTGATCTGTTAATTTAAGCAAAAATTAATACATCGCTTTTATTAAATTCAATTAAATTAAAACAATTGTGTTAGATCAAGAATCGCTTTCAATTGTTTCATTTGTTTAAACAATACCATCAATTTTATTTTGAAAACAGAATATAAATGTATGTATATATAAATGCCCTGTGAAAAAGGAGCTAAGAGTGCCATATAGTCTTGGTCACATGTTCCAAAAGGCCTCAAAAAATTCAAAAAATAAAAAAAACATAAATTTCTATAAAAAAATGTGAAAACGCTAAACAGTTAAAAACAAATTTATCAAAAAGATAATAGTTACAAATTTAAAATGCAAAAATTTCAAATTAAAAGTTTTCAGTATTAAAATTCAATACTTAGAGTTGTCGTTTTAAATTGAGATTTTTTATTTTAAATTCAGAATTTTTCTATTTGCGATTTTCTCATTTTAAATTGAGATTTTTATTATGGCATTAAATTTAGTATTTAGAATTTGTATTTTTAGTAGGGATTTTCGATTTATTTGAGATTTTTCATATAAATCTGTGTTTCTTTTTATTTTACTTTCAAATGAGTTTTTATTTGCAATTTTATAAACCAAAAATAAAAAATTCTGTTTATATTAACATTATTATTTAAATTAATCTCTAAATTAAACTGTTGTCATTGAATTTAGGTGTTTGTGTTCACGAAAATTTTTGAACGTTAAAATTTAAAAAAAATGTTAAAACTGTTGTTAAAATTGTTAGAAATTGTAAATTTTAAAATTGAGGTTGTAAAATTTAAATTAAAATGTTAATGTATTCATATTTATATTACACTATTTATTTATAAAGGTTTGTGAATAGAATATAATTTTCCTTGGAAATTCGTTTAAAAACATAAATTTGTATTGAAATAAAAATTTTGAAATTGTCTTATCTACAGTTTGATTTTATCAAAGGTTTGTCAAATATGTCTGAACATAATTTGGCTATCATAACCAGCAACTCAGAACAACTGACTCAAAGACTACTCCCAAATATGTATAAAAGACAAGATGATATAACAACTTTTATATCCGGTTGTTTGAGATACTTCAAAGTAGTAAAGATCCCAGAAAATATTCAAGAGATATTGGTGATAATATAATATCCCATGAACAAGTACTAATATACGAAAGCGTGTCAATTGAAATAAAGACTATGAAGCATGCATTCGAAAAGCTTTTCAAAAGAAAAGTTCAATTATTGAAGATCTGGAAGAAGATTTGAACTTTGAAAGATCCAACGAATCAATTGAAGAATTGCTTTGTCAAGACATTAGTAGTAAAATTAGCAAGAAAAAAACGAACTGAGGACGAATTGGAAAAATGTCTATTAATATACAGTTCAAAAGACAGCGATTTTAAGAAAAAGATTAAGTTCAGAGGCATCAAGCAGACAAAGGGCGTGAATGACATTATAAAGTAAAGGGACGATGTAAGCATTAAGAACTCCAATTTGACTTTTCATATTTTTATTCACACAACAATTTGGATTGTCCTTAAGATCATCTTTGTCAAAGCTTTCGTACAATTGCATTCTAAACTAAATTGATTAATGAATTAATTCTTATTATTTTTAGCAAACGGAGACATAAATTATTTATTAAAATGTTTACTCAAAACTTATTGGATAGAAATTTAAATGATTATTAATTATTTTAAAACTATTAATTTGATTTATTTATTAAAAATTGTAAAAATTAATTAACTTATTTAAAATCTTACCATTATTTGAATTTAAAAATAAATTTAAACATTACATATTTTTAGATAATAAGAATTCAAATATTAATCATCCATCTGGGTAGGAAAGACACAATTATAAATCAAAATGCAACAATCAAACACAAAACATCAAAAATTCAAAAAATTCCTCACAGCAAGGAAGTTCGAAAAACCGGCGCATGTAGTGAAAACATATAGAGACGTTGTCAGGAAAGGATACTGTCAAAAAGGAGAAACATTTGGAAGACGCTCAGCCATCGAAATCAAAATCACGTGTAGTAAATCCAATGAACTTGGACATAAAAATTATGAATATAGAAGAGAGAGAAAGATTATATGTTATGGTTGTGAGAAAGAAGGTCATACTCGACGAAAATGCAAAAACGTCATATGTAAAAGATTTAAAAGACATAAAGTAGAAGAATATTATATGAACTTGAATTAACGATATCAAGTACAGACCTATCAAAGTAATGATGACGTTCAAAGGAAATGCATATGCTCAAAGAAGAAACAAAAACAGCTAGAATTCAAATGAATACCGTAAATGGTTAGAAAGAAGCAGTCAGATAGTACGGATGGAACAGGAAGATGAGGAACTACGAGAAATAAAAGAACCCTTTCGAGTAGTGTTGTCGTCGAGTCATTTATTTTCTCGGCTCGAATTGAGTCGATTCAACCTAAATATTTTACGATTCGAGTCGCTAAAACGTTTTACGAGTAAAGGGTCGAGTCAAGTCACTTTTTATATTTTACATTTCACG
The DNA here is from genome assembly GCA_001938485.1 of Girardia tigrina. Classification (NCBI taxonomy): domain Eukaryota; kingdom Metazoa; phylum Platyhelminthes; order Tricladida; family Dugesiidae; genus Girardia; species Girardia tigrina. Next base: position 10,920 of record MQRK01189606.1, on the reverse strand, counting down.
AGTCCAAACAATAATTTTTTACGAGTACTCAGTTCAATCATCTATAATATAAATATTTTGTGAAGATAAGTTTGATTGTACACTTCATTATAATTATTCATTAATTAATAGTAATTTTTAAATTTTTCAAACCATTTATTACATAAAATAAGTGCAATGTGATTCATATTTGAAGTTATTAGAATATAAAATACACATTATAATAGCATAATTTTAGTTATACTAATTACTAATTACTATATTATATTTTATTTGTTCAATCTACATCTCATTAAAAGTATTACAAATAAATCTAGAATAAAGTATTAAAATAATTCTATATTATTCTCATATAGAAACGTAAAATGTTAGATCTTGTTTATTTAAACTATCAAAAAATAAATGAATACCATATTCTGAAGGATTTAAAGCATTTTAGAAGAGTATTTGCAAGAATATAAGTAGTGTCGAAGTAGTTTAATAAAATCAAAAGTTCAAAGCTTCCTCTCGAATAAATTGAAAACGATTTGTGGATTGCAAGCTAATTTCGTTTATAAATTTGATTGTCACGGGTGTAAAAACTAGTACATTGGAGAGATGCTCAATCATGGTACCACAATCCATGATTGATCGTTTGCAACAGGGCAGCCCAAGAAATTTCGGAGACTGAAGCACTCCGTCCCCGTAGGAGGCCTATCGGAGGACAGCTAGCACTCTTTAGTTTGCGTGGACCCTCTAAAGAGCCTAGTGGCTCAATACCATTCGAAAGAGATGGGAGGCCCACATTTGAGAGACGAATCAACATCTCAAAACCAGGATTAGTGAGCACTCACAATCGAGTCGATCGAATAAGGTTCTTGATTATTGGTTACACTATAAAAATAGAATCTCTTCTATTTCAAAGGATGAGTTTTCTGTTTTACAGAAGGACTGTGATTCACACTATGAGTGGCAGTTTTGTGAATTATTATTTATAAGACACTGCAACCCATTAATAAACATCCAAAATGGACAAAGTAAAGCCGTTTCAAATCTTAAAAGCTTTAGTTCAAAATTTTTAAACATGTTGCCATTATTATCCAATAATATCTTAAATTAAATAAATAAATAATTTGTGTCCTTTTTAAATAACATTCACAAAAAGTAACAATAGAATAGTAACAAACAAATATAATTGCTGATGATGGAAGAATTTCCGAGACATGTATAATAATCGATTTCTTAAAAAATTATTTTTAACAAAATTATTTTTCCAAAATATTTATATATATATATATATATATATATAATAGAAGTGGTAAATTTCATAATAGACATAATTCATACAAATCTGGAAAAAGTGGTAGCGATAAAAAATTAGAAAGACCATCATGTATTAAGAACTTAAGGAGTTTCTTGGGAATCTGCAATTATGATAGAACATTTATCAATGGATATGCGACAAAAGCCACATTGTTAGAAGGAATGTACGGTTCAAATAAGGAAAAACTAGTCTGGACATAAATTAAAATTTTAACGTATTCGTTTTTATATTACACTAATTATAATTAATTATGAACTGTTCAAAACACAACAAAAATTCTACCACATTATTTATTTTTATTTACTTTTTACAAAAAAATATACCTCAGATTAAACTTTATTATCATTTTATCATTTTAATGTACATTTATTGTTCTTTTATTTATATATTCTTAACCCACAATCGGTTTTAAATCCATGTTCTTTCTTTGCTATTTATTTGGAAATTTAGTAAATTATGTCTTTATAATTTACTTTTTGTGAGATAATTTAAAATTAGTTAAAAGTTCAATAAGAGTCACATCAATAACATTTATATTTTCGTGAACTTATGATCGCCTTGCAGTCACATATTTATGAAATATAACTATTTTAAAATCGCTATTAAGTCTCAAGATTTACATTTACTACAGGTTTTCTGGTTTTATTCTTTGTATAATGTGACTTGGACATTTTTATATTTATTTACCTTTTGATACAAAGAGAAATTTTACTGTTGACAGAAATGAAGTGTATAATGTATCCTTTTGATTCTTGCTATTACGTGTAGGCCAACTGTCAAAGTTAATGCAAAAAGTTGACGAATCAACAAATGATGATGGATTGGTTAAACACAGCTTGGAAAAAAAAGAATTATATCTTTAATTAAAATCAAATTTTATTGTCGCAATATATTTCGGTGGATTTTCCACAATCTTCATGCCTCTTGAAAATAAAATTCATTTGTTTACGGGTGTTAGACCTTTAGCTTATAAACGATATGTTGATGATATTTTTCTTGTTTTCAAAGAACGTGAAAATAAAGTTACTGTTTATATCTTATATGAATTCCCGTCATTTTAATATTGTTTTCACGGTTGAGCTTGTAAAGAATGGTGTTTTACCATTTTTAGATTTGTTAATTGAGAGAAAAGGTAGTCGTTACGAGACAGAGATTTATAGAAAGAAAACAGATACAGGGTTATAAACTACAAGCAAAAGCTTCTGTGAACCTAAGTATAATAGAAGTATGATAAAAGGTTTTTTATTTAGGTGTTGGTCTCTATCATCAAAATATGAAAAAGCAGATGCAAGCATAGATAAACTAACAGAACTATTGTAGAAAAATGGCTTTTCGAAATCATTTTTAGAGAAATTAACTAATGAGGCGATAGATTAATTAATGAATAAAGAACATGAGGATAAAGACGAATTAAAACCCGATAAATTATTTAATGAAAATTCTAATATTGGATATACACTAATGGTTCCTTATTCAGAAGATTACAAAAACTTTAAATCGTCTATTTTAAAATCAATCAATAGTAAAAATTTGAATTTAAAAATCATTTCTAAATCTCACAAAATTCAAAGTATGTTCAGCAATAAATCTCACACTCCTTTGAGTTTATGTTCCAATCTGGTTTATCAATTTTCGTGTAATGGGTGCAACGCCACATACATTGGAGAGACGTCTCGTCATCACCGTAAACAGATTCAGGAGCATGGACGATTGGGTAATGGGAGTAATATTACTGGAAATATGAAGGTTTGTAGATCGGAGGTGAAAACAACTAATTTTAAAATATTGTGCAGTAATTTTAAAAATTATTGGGAAAGAGTTACTTGTGAGGCATTATTGATTAAATCACTTTATCCGACCATTAATGTCCAAACAAGTCCCTCTTCCACTTTGTTGAAAATATTTAATTAGTTATTAAGCAAGATGTTTGCATACTCATCAATTTGCTATATATAAGACTGCAAAATTGTTGTTAATTCAACCTGAAGATGGTGAAAATCCACCAAAATATATTGCGATAATAAAATTTGATTTTAAAGGCGTTCTGAATTTTAATAAAAATTTGCCATTATTTTTTAAATTTCATATCTTTAATTCTTGATTTTTTTTTGCTAAATGTATGAATGAAAACCTTTGAAAGTAAATATTTACTTATTGTACAATGATAAATCACTTTAATTTTTTATCTAATTTAAGCATAACTTTTATCCTTTTATCTTTATTGAACACGTACGCAAAAAATATCGATAAACATGCATAAATTTTACTAAAAGTCTTAAAATGGTCTTAACTCTTAAAAAATTTTATTAAAATGGTGTAGCATAAATTTAAAAGCTAAAGATAAAGTGGTAAAGGATCTTTGAAGTATATGATGACACAATAAATGATATTGGTATTACATATTTGATTGAAAAAGAAAGACTTAAAATACTAGGTACTTAGGTTAGAAGTGAATGAAGGGGACCCTGAGTATAATATTATAACTGAAAGCGAAATAGCACATGAAGTTATGAACCTAAAAATATGAGGATGGAAGTGAAGATAGCGAAGAAGAAACAACACTGTCAAAAATGAAGTTATCAGTGGTGAGATTACATCTCGACGATCTAATCACATTTATTGACTATTCGTCGGATAACGAAGTTCAACTATATTATACGCATTTTCATGATTTTAGAGAATTGATTATAAAAAAAACAGCAAACTTCAAAAGTACAAACAACACTCGATTCCTATTTCAAAGCGGGATTACCGAAAGCAAATGCTAGGATATCAAACAGCAACCTCACTTCACGACGAGTGTCCGAAGACAATTAAATAGAATTTTGTTTGTGTTTTGTATTTTTTTATTTATATCTAAATACAGTGTATTTTCAAGAAAAATGTTTTTTTAGATTTATTTTAAACCTATTTTTATATAACGGACTTTCGACTTTAACGGACGCCCCCTCCCCCTAAATCAGTCCGTTATATACCATTTTCCGGTCAAATTGAACATTTTATCAATGAATCGCAACATTTTGATCAAAAATTTAAATCAAAAATTTTAACTAATAACTAACATAATAAATAAGTTATGGTTAATATTAAATATAGAAATATAAAAAAGAAATTAATTTGTTTAAATTTATTTAACGCAATTTCACGCTTTTTTCAAAAATCAAAATGGATTTAAATAATTCGAACAATACTGTCTTGACAGTTAATCCTGCAAAGCAAACCCCAACAAGAGTTTCATATGCTAAAATATCAAATGAAAAACGTCAAAGCTTAATTAGACTCGTCTGTGAACAAGAACAGAGTATATTAGAAGCATCAAAGATCGTTCAAATTAACTATAATTCAGCAAGAGTAATAGTCAATAAATATTACAAACACAATATTATTAACATCAAAGCAAAAGGTGGTTCAATAAGAACAGTTCTCACAGCGCATAATATAAACAAAATTGAGGAGATCGTTACATTTAACCCACAGTTTACACTTAAAGAAATTAAAGAAAAGCTTGAGCAAGTAGCTGATCCGAAAATTTCGATATCAATTTCTAGCATTAATAGATGCCTAGAAGAGCTAGAAATAACTATGAAACTTTCCCATAGAGAGCTGGATAGAGTTAATTCGGCCGAAAAAATCATTTTGAGAAAGGATTATGTGCTATGGTTTAACAACCATTTCAACAATGATTTTTATTTATCGATGAATCATCTTTTAATTAACATTTAAAAAGTTCTCATACGAAATCGAAACAAGGAACTCGTGCTATAGTATCAACACCAATAGTAAGAGGTAGATCAATTTCTTTAATTGCAAGTATGACAATCAACGGAATGGGCTATTGCAAAACAATTGCTAACTCTACCGTCAATGCTAATATTTTTACTGAATATATTACTGAACAATGTTGCTATTTGAAAGATGTTCTTCATATGCAAAAAAGCTTCTTTATTAATGGATAACGCCAGAATACATAAAAAAAAGAAATTGAAAGAATAACTTCAGAATTTAATTTTGAATTTAAATTTCTTTCACCTTATTCTTATATGCTTAACCCTATTGAAAATGCTTTTTCAAAAATTAAGAAAGGTGTTAGATCAAAATTAAGATTGGGGACTAATGGATAATTGTTGTCTGAACTGATGTTATCTGAAACGCATAACATAACGGCATCAAATAGCGCGGGATATTTTAAGAACATTCTTCGAAATATTATAATCTGCGAAGCTGAATTGCCATATGTTCATCATTAAACAAGTTGTTATTACGAGTTGTTAATATATTAATAAACTATTATCATTTTTTGTTTTTTTTATTTTATACATGTTCAATTTGAAAAACCAAATGTTCAAATTGAACGGAAAATGGTATATCGAGGTTTTACTGTAATGATATACCAAAGCAATGTTTATGAAATCATTATGCAATAACCAAATTATATAAATACTTTCAGTAAATTTTAAGATGCACTTTAACGTTTATTTAAGGTTCATAAGATTTTATCAACAATACTTGTCATAATCATAATTATTGTGAACACAGAATTTTACAATTATTTATACCTAATTTATTGTTTATGTGTTTTCTTTGTTGAGCAATATAACTACCACTTTCCTTTCGATGGTGTTCCTAGATTTGTTTGCAGAGATTACGCCCTAATTATAATCACACTAGTAACCAGTAGGGACACTACTGTTAAATATAACTAACTAATGGTAAATATAATGATTAATCACTAAAATTAATTCAATCGTCTCAAAATTTAACTATTAACTATAAAGTGAAGATACAAAAATTATCAGAAAGGTGACTTATTTAAAATACTTGAAAATCGACATAAATGTTATAATTGTTTTATTACATTAACCAGTAAAATACAATACAAAGAATCAAAGAAATGCAATTGTAATATGACGTAATCCATAGTTTCCTGTATTTAATAAAAAAATATTCTTGTTATAATATTTACCATAATAATACAATGAAAATGTCACTTCCTAATTCATTAAAATTTGTTGAAATGCATATCTTATTGGTTTTAAGTATTTGTTTTCAGGAATTAATTTGTTTATTCGGATTACAAAATTTTTTGTTTATTTTTTATACAGCATATTGTAAGGGCGATTTGGTGCCCCCCAAGGACGGCACCCAGGACATGATACCACACCTCGACCCTCACTACGCCACTGAATTACAGCGCCTCTAAAAGGCATTCATTACATTCATACTGACAAATGAAATAAAAACATAATCTTTTATGATTTGTCCATTTAGAGCTGAACGAAATTCAATTATTAATATTATTATTATTATTATTAATATTTTATTAATATTATAAGTTTGATTATCATCAGGACAATCTTTGTCAAAGACTTCGTATGACTGCATCCTAATTAATTAATGAAGTAATTTTATTATCTGAATATAAATAGATTATAGAAATCGTTAAAATACTCCTTCCAAATTTTATTGCTTAAAAATTAAAATGAATATTAATTATTTAAAAAATATTAGTTCAATTTATTTATTTAAAAATTGTAAATAAAATTAATCAATTTATTTAAAATTTTACAATTATTTTAAATTAGAAATAAATTTAAACATTAAATATTTTCAGATAACAAGAATTAAAATATTAATCAGCCATCTGGGTAGGAGAGACAATTCCAAATCAACATACAACATTCAAACACAAAACATTCCTAATATTTGAAAAAATAATTGAAAAATTAAATCGTGAGACTTAATAAACTAATTAAAACTAAAAATTACAAATTAGCTAATAATTATTATGATAATATTGGTTTTGTTTTAAATGTACCCAGCTTTAATAGATTCAGAAAATTTAAAAACTATATTATGAAATGCAATATTAAAATCATGTCTAAATCATGTAAATAGAGAGTTTGTTCATTTTTGGTATTTTAAATTTACAAATAAATATTGAGTTTTGTGAGAGCTAATTTGATATTTTTGGAAAATAAGTTTGTTAAAACTTTTTTTAAGAAATTGATATGATACATGTTTTGAAGATTCATACTCCATAATCAGCAATTATAATTTAATTAGCAAAATATTTGTTAGTTTTTAAAATGTTAGTTGCAAAGGAAGATGTAATTAATTTATATTTAATTATATTAAATGGGAAAATTTTGGTTTTTGCTTTGATTAACATTTTGAGTGGAAGTTCTGTCAATCATTATTAATAAGACACAACATATTAATAAACATTCAAAATGGACAAAGTAAAGCCTTTTCCAATCTTGAAATCTTATATTAAATTTAAAATTGTTTGTTCCATTATTATCACATGATATATTGAATAATTTTAAATAAATAAATAAATCATTCTATTAAAAATAACATTAAAACTAACAAACATTGAATTATAATCGCTGATGATGAAACATGAAACTTCAAAATATGTTCAATAATCAATTTATTTAAAAAGGTTTAACAAAATTATTTTTTAACAATGAATATTTATTCATTTTAAAATGTATTAATTAAATGAGCCTTACATTTGTTTGTATTTTTGTCAAATAAAAATCATCATATATTATTGATTTATAAAAATAATTAGTTTAAGAGTGAAGCAATAGTTCGTCTATGGATAATTTTATATCTGTCTTCTAAAAAACTTAAGAAAAATCATAGTAATTATAAATTTAAAACAACTTGATAATTACTAAGAAACAGTGCATTCCAGAAATCCCAGTCAAAAAAGTCTGCAAATGAATCAGTGAATCACCATCCATCCAACGGGAGAGAATATCAAATGGCTCTTCCTCCTCTCAAAAAGTAGTCAAATTATCTCAGTAGTTCGTTTTTTCTGTCGTGAAATATATTTGACTTTAAACACGCAACCGTTATTTAATCGTTTTTAACATGCATTAACCATTGAGTATGTTCTGGAATTTCAATTGCGATTTATTTTAATTTGAGATTTTTATTCTTTCATAATTTATTTAATGACAAAAAATTCAAATATTTTTTTCTATTTAAACATGGTGAACAAAGATAAATAATGTATATAATCCATCAAACTGTCTATAGCAATTTAAGCCACGGTAAAACAAAAATGATATAAAATGATTATAATCATTGAATCATTCATATTGATAAAATTAGGGCAATGTCTGCTAAAAAACAAATCTGTCAAAGGATTATTGATTATGAAAACATAGATGCGAAGCGACTCACTACTGCTCCTGCTGCTGCTACTCAACCTCGGTCTAGGAAATCTACGAATGCGTATCAGTTGCCAGACTCAGTCAGGCATCAATTATTCACTGTCGTTATTTTTAGAATATTAATGCAAACAGTTTATGTGTCATTCACATCAATTTGTGATGTGATACACATTGAAAATTGCAATGAGTTTCAGCTTCAATAAAAAACTATCTCAATAATGTACAGATTACAGATTAATATTACTGCTATTGCTTTTATATTCAAGTTATTAAAATGTGTTATATAATCTACTTCAATTTCAATTAGAATAAATTTCTAATTATTCTAATTATTAATTAAGTTTCTAATTATTCGTTCTATGCTGATTAACCCCTTAATGCGCACGCTCAAATTAACTCGAGCACACTACATTTGTAGAAATTCGAACGGCATGTATTTCTATATTAATGCAATAAACACGTTAATTAAAATATATTATAATACTATAAAAATATTTTATCATTCGATGGACATCTTAACATGAAAATCGTGTCTTATACAAATAAGTATAATCATACCAAAAAAAATTTTGGTGTACAAGCTTTATAATTTGTCATATGTTTGCGATTCTGGATCTATTTCACCCACTTCCCACATTTTTTTGACTGAATTATCAAAGCCTACTAGGCGAAAACCCGCCTTCTATTTGCATTTAGATGTAGCAAATTTCAAAGCCTACTACTGAGGAAAACATGAGAACGACACTTTAATTACTTTTTGCGGCCAAACTAAAGACGGTAGATGAGCAGTGACAGTGAAAAAGTGTATTGTAACCTAGAATACATCCATCCTGAAAGTTTCATGTCGCTAGGTGAACGGGAAGTGGGTGAATTTTCGATCGCAAGATTTGATGCATCCAGACAGACAAACAAATGAAACGTAATAAAATCTTGTAAAAAGGAGCCGAAAAATCAAATCTTGACTTAATGTAACATTAGTGGAAAGAATAAATAAAACATATATAATTGTGAGGTTGCACAAGTATCGTAGGAATTTTATGACTTTTTAAGACTCTTTTCTATACTGGTGCGCCAACAGAAAAAACTGGTCTTACACGTTACTATGAGGTTTGTACAAAGCAAAGGGACGAAACAAGAAAAATATGGCAAAAAGACAGACGGTTCATGTGTACTGAGGATAGAGTGTTGCACCGTATTTAGAAATATATCATATGTGGTGTTTCCATAAGTATTCGGACTAAACCGCAAAGTCAAATATGAGAGTAATAACACTGGTATGCATTTAAACAAAATTTTTTTGGATGTCTCAAATATTTTAATTGTTCTAACATAATTCGAACACGCTGATTTCAAATATGTAAGTGAAATATTTCTATCACGTCAGAATTTTTCACAAATTCAATTTTAACATTTTTATTTTTTACTGATTTTTAACATTCTAGCTTCACGATTATTTACAAAATAATTTGTTCAAAATAATAATTAGTTATTTTTTTACAAAAAATTAATTAAATGTAAAGTACATAAAGCATAAAACTTCAAATTAAGGACAATAGTCCGCCATCATGTTAACATCTCATCGTCCTTGATATCTGATTTCCATTGTTTTAATATCTTGGTGAAACCTTTCACCTATTTCTTCACTAAAATCACCAAGACTTTACGGAAAATTATCCAAATGTGAAAATAGAAAGTGAATTTTAAAGCTCATTCGACATCCTAATTTTTGGAATGCAGAAAGGCCTAGTAGAATTCCAATTATTTTGAAATCACCACATATCAACCCTTTATGCTCATCATATTTGATGTTTTGAAGAAGCACCGCCATGTTGTCATAAGTTTCTTTCAATTGAATAGAATATGCAATTGGCACAGATGTATAAATATTTCATTATGCAAAAGAACTGCTTTGAGACTTCGTTTGGAAGAGTCAATAAAAATTCTCCATTCATTGGCATCATAGATAACTCCCAACTCAGTAATCAATCCAGGTATATTTGAACAATATACAAGGGAATCAACTTTTGAAAAAAAAATTTTATAAATTCTGCTTCACGATTTATATACCATGAAAAAGTTGTTTCAGGTTCTAGTAAATTCTTAGCATTTAAACGTGATCCCAGTAACTCTGATGAAATTTTTGATAAATTCAAATCTCGTACAAGGTCATTTAATGCAGCCTGAGAAAATGCTCCTCTAGAATCTGAATTGCTAAGTGAAAAATTGTCTTTATCAGTGTCAACAACATCGTCAGAAATTGATTCATCATTTGACAAAACTTCTGATATGTCAATTGGTATCGGAACAGTAATGTTATCCCATGAGGTACTGATCTCAATGCTGAAGGCAAATTAGGATATGATAAATCTTTTTTATTCTTGTTATTAAAACCTTTGGTGTTTACCATGCAGAAGTAACAATCGTCTGTGTGATTTTTGGGTTCACGCCAAA
>MQRK01189562.1:289-14001 GCA_001938485.1 Girardia tigrina | reverse complement strand
TTAATTACTTGTTTGAATATTTTTGATTCGGAATTAATAGATTCGTTAAATGATTGTAACGAGTTGGCCGATTTTGTAGTGTTCAGCGTGTTTGATTTGGAATTTGTGTTTTTGTAGTTATGTAATCTTTTGTCATTGTTATATAATGTCTTGTGGTCAGTCATTTTTGTGTTATTTTTGATATATGTGTTGCATTTGTTCTGACTATTTTTCTTGTTTGTGTTATTTGTAGTGGACTTTGTATTTTGAATTGCAGAATGTAGTTATTAACTCTGACACCAGTTGTAAAAATAGAAATTTGGACGAGTTGCCAAATCTCTATTTTTACTAATAAGTAAAAGTATTCAACAGAGTTAAACTAGCCCAACTCAATATATCAGTGAATTGCGTTAGGCTAATTTCGGATTAGTAAAAATAAAAGAAAACAATTAGTGTAAATAAAAAATAACAAAACAACAAACTATTTTAATAAAAAAAAACAAAAACTGTACATCTCAAACCTTGGTAAGTAAGTATAATGTCATATTAATCCCTTCAATTCATAGTCATTAATTATTTATATCGATTATTTGATTTTACATTAGCTTTTCATGTTGCTGCTGCAACAACTAATAAATAAATTCCATCTCCAGTATAAAAACTGTGTTTCAACAAAGATGTCAAAACACTGTTTTTATTACTATTCAAAAAATGTTACAAAGCTAAACTGGTCTAACAACCTATCTACAAATTGTGTTAGACTAATTTAGTTATCAAACCAATCAAAATAACAGAATTATAGCAACAATAATTATATTAGTAACTATTTAACGGAAGGTATGATAAAAAGAAGGTCTTAATATTTGATCACACAAAAAAAGAATATGAGGTAGTTTAAAAGAGAATGTCGCAAAACAATCAAAAATACTGTCGATTACTTCAAAGTCCAGTATAGAGTAGAAGCGTTTGATTGCTCGGATGATTCGTACACAAGTCACTAACAATGCGTAGAGTATACTCTTATACGTTTCACTGAATGGAATAATGAGAAATCAAATTGATATCCGAGTTGGTCGAAGAGATATCGAAGAATTGTCAATTTTTTCTTTTGTCTTCAGTTGCTGCAGTTGGCTTTTTATTACACGGCATTATTCATTTACTAGTACACGGTAAATAATTAATTGTAAATTTTATCTTATTGATTTTATTTTAGTTAATATTTTTATATCCAACTCGGCATTGGAAGTTATGGGAGTTCCATACGGGCAAATTATTCGAGGTCCCTATTTTTTTCTTTCTTCCCCCTGCTGGTCGGGGGGGTTCAGGTTCGACACGCGAAAAATAAAAAAAAATAAAACAAAAACAGAACTCACACACGACATTGATCGTCAACCGCAAATAACACACGATGCCCATAAACACCACTATACATACTTTTCCAAAAATCGTAACTCGTTCCACACACGTGACACTGAGCTGGTAAGCAACAGACATTCTTATTGGTCGATCAGAACTCTGTGTGACTGTACATCCAGTATCTATCGAGGACTGATTCAAGTGATGCTATGTTATTACAAAATACACAAATCAAGCAAGCATGTCTACTATGGACGTCATTCGACTCTCGTCTTGGCAATCCAAAACAAATTCCATTTCAATTAACTTGAGATTCAAATCTTTTCAGAAAAGGCCTTACATTCGCTAAATTTCGCATAAAATACACACTCATTCATCTCCTGACACACAATCTCCTCTGTGTTTTTTTGAAAAGGAACAATAAAACAAAAAATAATAAAATAATGAACCCACAAGCACGTACAAGAATCATAATAAAGATACATAAAAAATGTCCTCACATCAACAAAAAAATGCACACTCAAAATAAGTAAAAGAAACACACACACAAAAACAAACAACACCATGTCTTACAAAGATGAGGTATCACAAGGTGGAACTAGGTCAATACTAATCTATGGATTAGTACTGATTTCGTGCAGAAAATGTATTTTCTCTGCTTTCGCTGGACATTTCCCAACCTAAATGCTATAATTTCTGATTTCATCCATCCTTTGTGATTAATATTGAACACTACTCCATGTAGGAGCTATTCTTTTTGCACGGTTTTTCGTCTAAATATAACTAATATGTTCCATATTAAGCAATCAATCAACACACAAAACAACTTAAGCGGTGGGATTAAATTAAATTAAACTTTTCTCTGCCAGATGTGTTATGTTTATTTAAAAGACCCCTTTAATTCAACAGTAAAACATTGGACTTGGAAAAACTGATAGTTTTTTTTATCTATATTGCCAATTAACTGCGAATCGCAATTTCGACATAAACATAATTAGATAATCTTGTATAGGTCTGCCCAATAGATTTGACTGTTCTGGCTGATAACCTTTTTTCATGAAGGATGACAGTTATGAGTGCTGCCCTTGAAATAATTGATTGACTTTTGTCTTGTCGATTCTTTAGCTCTCAATCAAATGCTAATTATATATACTTTTCTTATTTTTGAAACAACCCATGTCTTCAGTCCAATTCCAATTCTTTGCTATATTATTGGCTTCGTTTTTTTAAATTAATTAATTTTAACCAGATTTTGTTTTTTCTTCAGTGTTTTACTTATCGATACCATCGAATTGGTCCTCTGTCGAAGTCCATGAATTTCGGCGTTGCTGATAATTTCTCATTTTCTTTCATTGATATATGGTTACTGTGAGTGAAATTCTGAATGTTGTGATTTTTTTTGTTTTTATGCTGTTTAGATTGGAACTCTCCTACCCAGATGGGATTGATATGTTATTGATGAATTATTTAAATCTAATGAGATTAATGTCTAAATACTAATTAATTAAAAGTTTAGTGATTTGAAATTTTAATAATACTTTTAAGTAAATAATTTAACTTATTAAATTTAATATAATTAAAGAATTAATGTTTATTTTAAAATTTACTTACTTTATTTTTATCAAATAAAATTTTGATAAATTACAAAATATAAATTGGATAATGTCATTCATTGATCAAAGATTTATATAAATATATAAAAACGATATTAATCAGAGAACGATGCTTTCCGCAGATTGTGCTATTGAAAATGAGTTTGTTTGTGTTGTTAATAAATATTTTCATGCAAATTGTGATGTTGCTAATAGTTACCCAATTAATAATACTTCATCATCTGGTGTCATACTAACTTTATTAATTACTTATTAAAAGTATATTAAAAAAATTAACCTTTATGGACCTAAACTATATATTATCTATGTCATAATATAATTTCTTTTAAAAGTAATTTGATTCATAATTGGGTTTGACTTATTTTTATTGATACGCATACTTGATATTCGACAGAATTTTATGGTAAATGTCGATTAATTTGTAACACTTTAACAATATCTCATCAAATATCTGATGAATCTTGATATTATATATTAACTGTAATTATACATCAGTCACATTGTTTTCATTTTTTATTGAAATAGGTGTCCTCAAAGTGACTCCAAGTCACAGTTTGGTGGATTTCCAGATTGGCAAAAAACATGGCTTAAAATTAATTAATGTAATTGATAAAAATGGTAATATGGAAAACATAAATTGCTTAAACCTTGAAGTATTTTAAAAAAAATATTTTTGAGAATTAATAATGTAATCAGGGTGTTCCGCGATTTATTGCAAGAGATTTAATTATAAATCATTTATGCAATGAAAATTTGCATAGGGGTTTTGACAAAAATCACGCTATGACACTTCCTATCTGCGCACGATCCGGAGACGTAGTCGAATACATGATTCGTCCACAATGGTTTTTCAATATTGATGAGGCTTGTGACAAAGCAATAGAAGTATGGGTTTTCTATTTGATTTGCTTTAAATATTAATTATAAGTTTGAGTCAAAAATAATGCACATGTTTCTCATTAGCATATCTTAAATACAAATTATATAGATATAGTAACCACAAATACTCAGTTTTTTACATAATAATAGGGGTTACTGGAGTAATTAATCCTTTGTAATAATTAATAATGTAGTTATTAATAATATAACATTATATGAAGAAAAATTACTTGAAAAAATTAATCAGAGCTGTCAGAATTATTCTGAAATTGCATTATCAGTCAGTGTAAATCAAGCAAATCACGAAGAGAGGGACTATTAAAGCCTTTTGCCACACCAAAAAGTACTCTTTGATAAAAGAGATGCAACAGTTGTCCACCAATTTCTGAATACATGTTATCTTCAGTGATGAGAGTCGATTTCAACAATTCTCAACTCGAAGGTGTGATTTCTAAAATCTCCGAACACTGCATCATTCGTCTCCAGCCAATATAAAGACGCACTGTCTGGTAATACAAGAGCGGGCGCAGCGGTTTTGTGGCTGCGGCGCGCCGGCGGCGGGGAGTGATCGTCAGGTCGGGGGGACAAATGGAAAATTTGAATCTCACGTATATCAACCGGATTCGCGCAAACCAGGAGCGGGAAAATGTCTCGCAATATTGATCCTGAAAATTCTTTTCCTCTGTAGTGAACAGGACTCTCTATCGACAGAGTCAGTTGACTGTCATTGTCGTGGAACACAAACAACTGCTGACAATGCGCCACGTTGAGAAAATATATCAATTTTTTATATATTGATCATTTTTAAAAACAGATTTTAACTCATCGATTTTCATTTTCCAAGAATGTTGGATTCTATTCTCAATCCACGATAATTGATATTCATTATTCATCATAAAAATTTAATGAAATCAAATCGCTGTGATTCGCTCGTTATCTAAAAAAACTAAAAAATAATCACGAACACAAAATAATTTTTGTTTTTTAATGAAGTTCATTTTGTATAATAATTTAATAATATTTTACACATTTTCTTTTCTTTTACCCAAAATGATTTAATATTTTTTAAATGAACAAATGAAAGCTTTTTATCACACAAAATTCGAATCTCAAAAAACGACCGGTGAAAATCAAATCCCATAAAATTCACTCTGAGATTTTCAATTCAAATCACAAATGATTTTTTTATAACACACAGAAATATTTTCAAAAAAGAGCTATCAAATCACACAAATCGAATTTCGAATCTCCAAAAAAAATCAAACAATAAAATCAAATCACATTAATGATTAGAAAATCAATTATCAATTGTGCTGATTCAACGATTTTGTCATTCAAACGAAACTTAAAAGATTTGATTTGAATCTGGTAAGCTTGTGCCCAAAACTACAAAAGTTTTGGCGGTCACTAAATCACTTAATGCAATATGACATCCGAAAGATGACGCTAAATCGCATCCAACCATTCTATATTCTTGGAGGTGGAACAAAGGCAAATAATACTTTCCAAAAAATACTCAAATAATGTAAGGTATATTGGCTGCATCTGGGATTGTCTCTTGTTGAATTATCTTGAACGACAATCAAAGCTTCTCTAAATCGATCCTTCCACGAAGGAGTGATGATCACTTTCCTATTTTTTTTTACTTAAATTAAAATTTATCGCGAAACATCTTGATTTCTGAAGCGCATCAAGACCCTTACATCACTGATCAAAAAGTTACATTAAAAACCATTGTCTGTTGACGAATAAGTTAAGAGCCAAGTGTTTGAATACATGAAACAAGTTATTTAATTTCGAAACCAATACATCAATTTAGCTCAAGACCAACTTCACTTGAATTATAATTAAAGAAAAATCTTATCAAATTACAAATTTATGTATGTTTATTTTCATTAATAGGCAATTAAAGAAGACCGCATAAAAATTCAACCTAGCGGTTATGTTGGTGAATTTCTTCAATTTTTACAAACTAAGGAACCTTGGTGTATATCACGACAACTTAAATGGGGTCACTCTATTCCAGCATTTTTATATGAAAACGAAACTACGTTTAAGTCATTTGCTGGGTTGTCAAGAGAAGAAATTATGAAAGAACATCCTTCTCTGGACCAAATATATTTGAAATCAGATTTAGATGTTCTTGACACTTGGTTTAGTAGTTCTCTGATTCCATTATCATTGAGTAACTGGCCGCATTCATTAAATGAATTATTTCCAAGTTCATTACTCGTCACTGGTTATGATATCATACCTTTATGGGTGTGTCGAATGATGATAATGTCTTTAGAACTTGTTGATAAATTACCTTTTCACAATGTTCTTCTTCATGGTATGATATGCGATTCAAAAGGACTAAAGATGAGCAAAAGTAAAGGAAATGTTATTGATCCCATGGAGTTAATTGGAACACATTATTTTGATCAAATATATTCGAATTTTACATCAGAAGAAGCAAATAATATTCATGATTTTAAGGAAAAGTCTTCTAATTTAACAATTTCCAAAATTGGAAGCGATGCTGTTAGGTTATCGTTGCTAGAACACGATATATCTGGACACAAAATAAAGTTCGATTTAGCAAAAGCAACAGCGGCTAGGAATTTTATGCAGAAAATGTGGCAAACTATTCGTTTTGTGTTTCATAACTGGGATGAAGTACAAATTGCTCAAAAACGGTGTTCAAACTTGGAAGAAAATTGGAACCGATTTACTTCGGAAAGACACGTAGTAATTGTATTGTGAATTATTCTATTCATGTGATCTTCAACAAACCTGTTTTCTAGGCCTCATTAAATAATGTGCAGAAATATATATTGTATCATTTAGCAAATTTGATTTCAGTAAGCAATAAAGCACAAAATCAGTTCATATATCACCCATTGTGCATCAGTGTTAGAGACTTCTGGGTGAACAATCTTTGTGCGGTTTTCCTCGAATGGTGTAAATCTGGTAAGTTATTAATATTATAATTTATTTTTCACATTTATATTAGGTTGGAACGAAAGTTTTGTCAGTTATTTAAAAACTGTAAACAATTTTTTTTATTTAATTTTGTCTTATATGGATTTTATGTATCATATATTCTTAGGAGTATTTTGATATATTATTCATATTGTATAGTTTTTTTCTATAAAAGTTATTGATTTTAGAAACAAGTTAAAATGTAAAAAAGTGTGAAGAAATTCGCAACTTAATTTTCCACATATTTAAAATTGGTTGTATATCAGTTACAGCGTCGAAAAACATCTGCACCAGCAACGCCCGGGATTCTACGACTGAAAGAACATGTTT
Source organism: Girardia tigrina (assembly GCA_001938485.1). Taxonomy (NCBI): domain Eukaryota; kingdom Metazoa; phylum Platyhelminthes; order Tricladida; family Dugesiidae; genus Girardia; species Girardia tigrina. Next base: position 6,880 of record MQRK01189562.1, on the reverse strand, counting down.
CCGATGGTTTGCGAAATTCCACTCCGGCAATATGCATCGTAAAGACCAAAATTGGTCCGGACGCCCAACAAAAATTGATGAACGAGCGCTACACCACTCCATTGAAGTGGATCTTACCCAAACAACACGCGAACTAGCCGCTGAACTCACATACATCCATTATTCGGAACCTTCTGAAAATGAACAAAAAAATAAACCTGGCCAAAATAAACCGCACGAACTCAATTCAAAAAAATTGACGAATTAATGATTTTTTCTTTTCTATTGTACAAATTCAGCCGTGGTGGATTGTAATAGATCTTGATGTGCTATGAGACGTGGGTTGTTTACGATAATTGGAAACGCAAAAACAATGGCTGAGTTCAGGTCAATTTGAAAAACGTACGCCTCTTAGTGATCCGCATCAAAAAAGGTGATCTTGTGCGTTTGGTGTATGTCATCGAGACCTGTTAACTGGGAATTATTTCCGCGCTGTCAAACCATCACATCTGAAGTTTATTGTACCTAGTTAAACTTTGTTTAGGCCGCTTTGTGTGTTCGTGGTATCAACATGACTCGTGTTTGTTTTCAACAAAGCGGACCTCATGTTTCATGCTGGACATTCCAAAAACTTTAAGAATTGGGTTGGGATGTTCTTAAGAACCCACAATATAGCCCAGACGTTACCCCATGCTATTATCATCTTTTCGGTCACTGGAACATTTTCTTCGCAGATTCTGAAGATGTACGCATGGATCAGGCCTTTCAAAAGTAAACGCCAGAGTTTTATCGCCACGGAATTTTCTTGTTGCAGCCTCATTGGAAAGAATAATCGGAAGTAATGGTGATTATGTTAATGAAAACGAGTACTTTATTATTGTAAAAATTTTGCTTCTAATGAAATTGTGATTTACTGAAAAAACTTTCGTTCCAACCTAAAAATTACTAAAATTCTTAAACTAATTTGAATTACCTTTTCCTAAAGGTAATTTACCTTTTCCATTAATTTTCAAAAATCCACAAGATGATTATCATTTCATAAATATTACTTTGATATATAAATGCTGTGATATAATTGTTTGTTATGTCTTAAAGTCAAAGTAGATTCAAAATTAATTAAAATATTCTGGGTTTGTAAATTTTAAAAAAAAGCAAAAAGAATGGCGATTTTAGACACCTTAAATACGTTTATTATATATAGGAATGGACTTTTTTTAGGTGTCTAAAATAAAAATAAAATAAACTTTTATTCTTGAAATTTCTTTGTTATGTTGTTCAATGTGTTGTTGCTAAGATAATATTGTGTATAGATCTTTCAACTCTAATAAAAAATGTGATAATCGCAACAAAATCTTTTTCGTAATTTCTCAGTCGCCATACTAATACTAACAGAAGAGCCGCAGCGGATTTCGGGAATTTGTTGCAGAATTATTATTGATTTTTCTTTGATTCTTCATTTTTATTGTTATCAGTAGATCAAAAAAGTATCCTTTCACAAAGTACAAAATTAAAAAAAAACAGATGAAGTAAGTGCAGCTACAGTTAGCGATGTCAATGACGATATTGTGTTTTGCCTTGCGCCTGGCATTACTTTTAATGATTTTGTTGTGGTCGATGATGATGTATTCACCACCGTTACATTCAGTGTTGCAGTGATTGAATCACAAAGCCAGACTGCCAGTGGTCACCTAATTGAAGAAGACAACAATGTCGACAAAGAAAGTTGGCCACCATTTTCAAAAGCAAGCACAGTATCTACTGTGACTATTTTGCAGAGTTACTATGAATTCAAAGAATATGGTTTTCAAATGCTTGTCACAATTACTTTGTTGATAACGAAAATATCTACCGTTTTAGGATGATCTTCAGAAAAATATTAATCATGAAAATTGTCGAATAGTGAAAGTGATTTGAAGAATTGTTGTAATGACACTTCTACTTGTAATAGTAATAAATGTTCGAAAAATAATATTGATTATTGTGTGAAAACTCGTCGGATAATTCTGGAGTTTAATTTCGAAAGAAATGACAAAGAAAGATTTCAAACGACAAGCAAAATTGTATTATTTAAACAAAAATAGTTGTTTTATACAAAATTTGATTAATAATTTTATTAATCAAGTTTTGTACCCGATTAATTTCGATTTTACGATTATAGCGATAACTGAATTTTGTAATTTAAGATTAAATTAAATTTTTTATTTCTTAAACTTGCTCAATTTACATTTATTATTAACATAATTATAATGGGAAAATTGTGATCACCTCAATGATGTTCATAAATATTAGATCTAAATTTTAATATATTAGTTTCAAGTAATAAGAATTAAAATGTGAATCTATCATGTAAGAGACACAATCACAAATCAACATACAACATTCAAAAACAAAATTCAAAATATTCATCACACTGATTATATCAAAAATACTTTTTTATTACAATTTATACAATCCTTTACCGGAACGCCTCTGTCAGGTCTTCGAATATGGAGAATGTCCGACCGAATGCATTTCGTAATCGATCTTTGTAACCATCTATATCCTTATCGACCGCTTTAAACTTATCTTTCGAATCTCCTTCCAAGAGACAGAGAACAACGATCTTCTATTTGGATTTCGTGATTCCTGTCAAATTAAAGCATGTCTCACATTCTTCAATAAACGACTTCACATTTTCGCCTTTTCTGAATTTTTCAATTATTAGGTTGATGCAAAATAAATGTCGTTTTTCAATCGTCAACTTTAAATGAACACAACTTTCTTTAGAATTAACTTTATTAGTCAACATAAAAACCATTACATTGAACACACTGTTGCCAACAGATAAGTAGTTTTTTTTATTCCAGTTTCATAAAATTCTAGAGTTCTGGTGGCGATGAAGTCGTCCAAGGCTCTTTCAGCATCTTCTTAGTTTCTGAAACATTTTTCGCGAAGGAACAGGTTGAAATGTTTGAAAAGGTGATAGTCTGTAGGAGAGAGGTCTGGTGAGTACGATGGATGAGGCAAAGTTTCATATCCCAGTTCGTTTAACTTCAGCATGGTCTTTCTTGCAACATGTGGACGAGAGTTGTCAAGCAGAAGAAATGGTACCTTTCTATTGAGTAAGCCGGGCGTTTTTTTATAGTTCTTGGTGCATTTTGTCAATTTGCTGACAATACTTTTGCGCTGTAATTGTTTCGCCTTGTTTTAGGAAACTGTAATGAATTAAACCGTGTGCGGACCATCAAACAGTTACCATGACTTTTTGGTGTAATTTTTGCTTCCAGAAAGGCTTTGGAGCCTCATTGAAATGGTACCACTGAGCTGAACGTCGCCGGTTGTCGTATAGGATCCATTTTTCATTGCACGTTACAATTCGATCCAGAAACGGGTCGCTTTCATTACGTAAAAATCAGAGAAAAAGGACGTTAAAAGGACGATTTTTTTGATTTTCGTTTAATTCGTGCGCCACCTACTTGTTCAGCTTTTTCACTTTCTCGTTTTTTTTCAGATGGCGAACAAGTGTTGATTGGTGAACGTTGAGTTCTGGAGCGACTTCTCGTGAATTTTTATGCGGGTCGGCATTGATCAACTTCAAATGGTCGTCGTCAACTTGGAATGGTCGACTACCGAGTTCTTCATCCTCAAGGCTCTTGTTGTCACTACGAAACTTAGAAAACTAACGTTGTACTATTCGTAAATTAGTGGTATGTTGTCCAAATACATTGTTAATATTCCGAGCCGTTTCTGTCGCTTTTTGACCTAGTTTGAAATCGTAGAATAAAATAATTCTCATTTCCTTCTTTTCTAACATTTCAAAAATAAAACAAATACACCTTAAATTAACAACAATAATGTCATACTTGGTATCAAAATATATAGAGTAAAGTTTAAGCTTTAAAGTAAATTTAAATATGAATCTAATTATTAATGATTGCCTAAATATTTCAAACAATGAATATTAAATACATTAAAAACGACATTTCCTTTGCATTAACCTAATTTTAGTTGATTCTAGAATATATTCATTATAGCAGTGGTGGCCAAACTGGGTGTCGCGACACCCTAGGGTGATTTTTAAAAAGATTTTTACGCGTAAGTAATTGTTTTATCATACTACTAACGCCTTGTTACAATTCACCAAATGTAACAATTCACCAAAAATTTAATGCAAAGGCATATGGGTGTCGCGAAATTTTTCCGTTTACAAAAAGGTGTCGCGGCGCAAAAAAGGTTGGCCACCACTGCATTATAGCGTGAGTCGCCATGTTAATTTGGTTTTTATCATTTTCAAAATTAGAAGTTGAAGTCATGCTAATAAATTATAATATTAAATTGGAATTTTCTAAAAAAAATATTTGGCGAGTTGAAATTTTAAATAACTCCTCATAATAATAGAGCAATCAAAAATGTTATCATGTAATAAAAATAACAAATGCATTAAAATAAATGAAAATTTATATTAGATGTAATGCAAATTACAATGCAAAAATCCAATTCTATTTTTAATTTTTAGAAGTGTCTCCTGAACAAAAAGAGATAAATCTAGAATTGATTTTATTATCAATTAATACTTGTATTCATCTCATTCATCCGGTTCTTCCCCAGATTACCGAAGTTATATGGCACAATATCTTTGAAGAAGATGTTGAACACAAATCGATAGGCAATGAAAGGTTGCCTGGTCTTAATTTGGTTAGTAAACTAATTCAATAGTTTTTAATACTGGGTTCATTGTTTGAATTTTATAGATTTAAAACTTTTTTACTCATAATGTGACATAACTTTAGTCTAAGTTTAAAAAGTTTTCGTTTCCTCATTTTAAAAAATTTTCTTTTAAATGCTTGTAGACAGAATGGAGGAGTTATATTATGTGGTTCTATGATAAGAATATAATAGATGTACACTGTACATCTTACAGTTTACCTAATAAATTCAATTAACTAATTCAGATGCTTCTATCGTTTCCAGTAGCACACCATTGAAAGAAATATGTACATGTTTGAGCGGAAACTAATAATAATAATTGAATTGAACGAACATTGGAAATGTCCAATATATAGTCATTGTTAGCCAGACAAAGTTAAACAATTAAATAATTAAATTTAAAAATAAATTCAATTACACTAAAAAATAAACTCGGTGTTATGATTATTATTATCGCTATAGATGTTATTACGATATTCAAATCGCTTACCGAAATCAATCTGACTGTCATGAAATAAATCAACTTTCAACGACGTTGCAATAATATCATTTAGTGTTGTTATCACCCGTTAAACCAATCCATTCGACTTATTTTTATATGGTGAGCTAACTTCTTGGTTTATCTGTAATTATTTCAAACTCTGGCTCATAAATGCATTCTGCAAAAGTGTGACATTTAATGACTGCCATTATTCGATATATTTTAAAAATTTTCCCGCTTCCTGCGAACCTCTGACTACCATGACCGTACATGTCTATGGCTGTTCCGATGGACGCGTAACATTCGCGAAATGGACACTAAAAACTTCCTTTCGCCTTCGTGTCAGTTAGTCAGTAGTCTCTGTGCGTTTCGTCAGCGATCCCTTCATTCTGGTTTCTCGGTTTACTCACAGTTGCGTCCAGCAACTGAGAATCGGATTGGTTGGTTTGAGGTTTGTCTTCTGTCAGTGTTTCCAAGTTGTCTGCTACCTGATGTTCTAGCTTTTTCGGTTGTTCTTTGTGATTCTTTGGGATGTGTTTCTTTAACCACCCTGCACAAGTGTATTCCTTTGGGATGGCATACGTATCTTCCTTTCTTCTTTCTCTTCGGTTTTCGCATTGGCTCTTCTGAAGTTATTGTTGCTTTGATACTCTGTTTGATGCGTCTTTTGATAAGATGCTCTGCTCCAATGTGGTCTCATCTAAGTGTCTTTTGAGCTCCTTGGTCTCAGCAAACACTTTGAAGCATGATTCCATCAGGTAGTCNTGCGGTGTGAGTCTGGGTAAGATGAGTTTCATCATTTCTCTGGGGTCTCCCTCTCGCACAATTTTCCTTATATTCATGATTTTCTCAATTTTTTCATCCACAGTTAATATGTCCTTATTTTGGACTGATCTGCAAAAATTATCAAATTTGAACTGGTCACCAAACAACCAGTTCAAATCAATTTTGAGACATTCGGTCAGGTTTTGCTTTTTACTTCTACTCACTTTCTGTCCTCCGAATAGTTCGTATTGATTTATTTTTTTACGTTCTCCGTACACTCACCCAGTTCCAGTTTTGTATGGTATGAAAATCGTCTTTTTGCTAGGATATCTATTGGATGTGGTAAGCCAATATCTAACAGTTCCATCTTGATTTTATGTATCTTATGTACTCCTAGTGCTGTTCTGGTACATAAGTTGTGGAATACTGTCAGCTTTTGAACAGGATTTACGTTTGTTCTACAGTTTTCACTGCTGTAATAGACCACCGGGAATACACAGTTGGAAATGATGTTTCTTTTGTTCCGGAGAGACAACTTGTTGTTCTTTAAGACTGTCTTTAGTATTCTCAATTTTGTTGTACCTTTCTGAACTCTTGATTTGATGTCTTTCTCTGAACTTCCTCTGCAATCGATTATTGATCCCAAATAACTGAACTCATCCACCCCTTCAATTCCAGTC
>MQRK01189558.1:402-18684 GCA_001938485.1 Girardia tigrina | reverse complement strand
GCACCAAACACATGATATCGATTTTTGACCCCAGTACTTTAAAAAAATTTTATGTATTGATTTTTGCACTTTTGCACATGTGCAATTTGAAAAGCACTGTGCTAGCACATTAGAAATGTACGGCACAATGTGCACTATCGATTAGCACTTTCAAATTATCGATTAGCACATTTGGACACTGTGCAGTGATCGATTAGCACTTTTTTCTACGGTCCTTAGTTACGGGGTGATGCTTGTTATGGATACGGGAACCATAACCATGGTTACAACCGCCTTGGATCACTGTATCCGTTGCTAATGAAAAACGTCCCTTGGTTACCGTTACCCAGTGAAGCGGAACCGTTACCAAGTGACCCGGAACCGTTCCCAAGTGAACCGTAACCGTTGCCATGGTAACCGCGGCCGTTGCCATGGTAACCGCGACCGTTGCTATGGTGATCGCGACCGTTGCCATGGTAACCACGATAACCGATACCGTTGTCATGGTAACGGTTTCCTGGGGGGGTATGTATGCCGAATGCCCATTTTTCCCCTACTCAACTGGGTACAACGAAATATTTCATGATGAAAAATACCCGTAATATGTTCAAAGCGTTACGTTTTGGGAGAAAGCCAAAACATCGACAGTAAAAATCATATAACCAAATACATCAATATAATAAAAAAATAAACATAAATTAAAAAATTATTTGAAACAATAGTTTATATGCAATTCCTCTAAAATATTCCAATAGATCAGCATTTCAACGACTTTTAACTACAGCAAGTATCATATTTTCTTTTGAAGGATACTTCTTCGGCGTTTCGATACGGTTTCACCTCTAAGAATACATTCCACCTGAATACTGACACGTGCTTTTTCCTTTTATCACTCTTTTATGATACTAAAAATTCGGATATGAGATCGACCAATAACACATATCCATCTTCGATACCAAGCCTCGAAAAATTTTCGATTTTTCTCATTTTAAACTTTTATTATCATGAAAACATTTATTTCTGTTTATATTTCTTTCTGTCGATGTTTTGGATGTCGGTGTTTTGGCTTGTCGATATTCGAGCTTTTCGATAATTTGGTTTGACAATGGACATTTTGGCTGTCGATGTTTTGGGGTAAACCTATACGTTTTATGTTATTCTCATCCAGTAAACAAAATTATCTTATTATTTGAGGTGTGATGATATTACGTATCCCTTAGAAGGCAAAAGTCCTCATTTTGGAACAGGTTGAACGAAATTTTTATTTCCTGTGTACCACATAAAATTACTACATCCTAAAGAGTCCTGTGAAATAATTTTTTAATACATTAAAATAAGAGGTCGAAAAAATAATTAACGAGCTAATATAAAAAAAGTAATTCGATTATTTAAATGAAATTTATTTTCTTTAATAAGCAATTTATAAAACTTCATAAGTTATAAAAAAAGACATTTCATATACAGAAGCAAATTTTTCCCAGACCAAAATAAAGTCCTTGGAGTCTTTTTCAAAGGATTCTGGTGACATTGGTTTTTACTTGAACTTTTCAGCCTCCTCGTCTGTTAAACGAGCCTAGAGTAGCATTTGCTGATGAAATATACCTTCGTCTGAAAAAGTCGGCGAGAATCATTCATGTTGCATCCGAAAATGTCTCGAACATGATGTATTTTTACAAGCTTAATTACGTTTTATTTGTTTGTTTATCTGTCTGGATGCATCAAATTTTGCGAACGAAAATTTACCCACTTCCCGTTCACCTAGCGACATGAAACTTTCAGGACTGATGTATTCCAGGTGACAATACACTTTTTCACTGTCACTGCTCATCTACCGCCTTTAGTTTGGCCGCAAAAAGTAATTAAAGTGTCGTTCTCATGTTTTCCTCAGNAGTAGGCTTTGAAATTTGCTACATCTAAATGCAAATAGAAAGCGGGTTTTCGCCTAGTAGGCTTTGATAATTCAGTCAAAAAAATGTGGGAAGTGGGTGAAATAGATACAGAACCGCAAACATAAGACAAATTATAAAAGCTTGTATACTAAAAATTTTTTTGGTATGATTATACTTATTTGAGACATGTTGATGACTGCATCTTTCTAGGCTGATTTTAATTATCTTTAGGCTGAGCCGCACCTTGATCCATTTACTCAAATAGTAAAATGTGTTTCATTCGTAGTTATAATATTCTACAAGAAGCCATCTCCAAAACGTTTAAAGACATTCAACTTCCTCTGACAGCAAATGAATGGGAAATCGTACATCTCCGGTGTTTAAAACCGTTAAACAAATAGGAAACACAATTTCGTAATTCCAATTGCCTCAAATAATGATTATATAGCACCTTTACTGACAACTTTCTTAACCTATTTCAAATGGTCTGTCTGAATGTATAAAACAGATGTTCGACTTTCTCCAAACCTTTTACACCATCATTGATAGTATCCACGGATAGACTTTCTTTACCATAACAGATATCTCTTTCAGGCTTTTTCTTTTCATGAACAAGAAATGAATGACGCTCTCATATTAGACACTTCCAAAGACTTTTTTAAAATTCTACGCTTTGGAAAATAATTTATTAAAATGAAAAAAATTAAATGATGCTTCTTTATAACTTGCTATTTAAAGAAAAAACAATTTCAATTGAATCAGGTGGTTTTCGAAAAAAGGGTTACTGCTTATTTGACACCAAGTAAAAGTGGTAAGTTTCATGGTTTACACTTTGGCTGGTAGTCAGTCTTCAATGCGGATAAAGATAATTATCTTTGGGAAATGCCCGTAGATGATCTTTGAATCAAATAGAAAATATTTTTTGCTTAAGGTGACGAGAAATATTATTTTTTTCTTCTGTGTCCCATCGCATTTTACAAAAGTTATGACTTTTGGAAAGAGTACTCCAAAAGCTAAGAAACACTGGAAGAACAGGGATATATTCTAAGGTTTTTCATATGGCCATGTGACTATTTGCCAAGATGAGTTTTATATTATTTTGTCAGACTATACACATCGTAAAGTCTGTTTTTTTCTGTGCGAGAGGTATAGTCTTTATTTAGTAGCGTCACACGTGTATGTATAAATACAGTAAAATGTTGAAACATTTAATAAAAATTACTCCCTCCGTCCGGAAATATGGTATACATTTGCGAAAAAATAAAATTTTATCTGTTAAAATTGGTTTAACTGTAGAAGATATTCTCTTGATATACTTTCCCGACTTGAATATATCAAACGAAGTTGATTTTGGAATACCAATTTCGAAGGAGACTGCGAAGCTTTCCTCGCCGATTTAATGGTGTATTCTTTATTTGTGCCAAAGTGTTTGAATATTCTTTCGGTTTTCTTCCGCATCTTTTTTTTCTTTTTTGAAGAAACATCGGCACATATTTTACCTTCTCTGTATTGAGTTTGTGCTGCATGTCAAATTCTACTAAAGGTTAACCTGGAAACTCGAAATGCAGTAGCAACTTCATTGATTGCACCGTGTTTTAGCTTATTCTCCTTCATCTGCTGTAATAATTTTTCTAAAGAGATATATCTTTTTTAAGTGATGCTGCTCCTTATGTGTTTGGCCGTGTAGTGACCATTAATCAACAATTTTTATCGTGAATTTCCACATCCGAAAACAATTTATGAGTATAATAAATTATTAAAATTTTACCATTAAAAAATTTTTATAATCAATAAATTTTTATCATTAATAAACTTTTATCATTAATAATTTTTTCAGATTTTTCGAAAAATTTAGCACTTTGATTTTCACAATGAAATCTATAGAATCGAATTGAGCACGTCAAGGCAAGAAAAATGGTGTATCACTTGCTATATTTTGGTACGCGAATAAAGAGAAGACGTCATTTTTCTAAAAATGAAAATATTTGGTGATATATCTCTTTAGATTTATCGAATTTTTATATAGATTATTGTCTTTCCTCGCTTTCTCTTGAGTTTCTTTGTTTTGGTTTTTTCAGGATAAGAGCGCATTGCAATTTGTCATTGAAATATTCAGTTGTGACAAAATTTGATTATTTCAGCAAAAAATTTTCACCGAAAAATCATTTTTTTCAGATTTTTCGAAAAATTTAGCACTTTGATTTTCACATTGAAATCTATAGAATCGAATTGAGCACGCCAAGACAAGAAAAATGGTGTATCACTTCCTATATTTTGGTACGCGAATAAAGAGAAAACTACATTTTTCTAAAAATGAAAATATTTGGTGATAGATTTATTTTTAGATTTATTGCATTTTCAAATCGATTTTTGTCTTTGTACGTTTAAGATTTGGTTCACAATGAAAGTTTTCTAGAAATAAGAGCGCAATGCAATTTGTCATTAAAAAAATTAGTTTTAAAAAACTAAATCTTAAATAAAAAATTTCACAGAATAATCAATTTTATGAAATTTATATTTTTAATTATATAAATCTTACCGTAATCAATATTGTTTCTTTAATTAACTTGACGTTGTTCTTTGGTTAATTGTTTATATTTGGAATCCATTCTTTCTGAGTTTAACAAATTTCCTTCAGAATTTTCCATACTTGTCTTTCAGCGGTATCAATTTTATTTGTCTCAAGAAACACTGATGTTTGAGCGTTAAGATTATAATTAAGAAAGATATTGCTTACGTCAAATATTTCAGGTTATATTGTCATGAGTATTTACTATAACAATGTAATGACATTTGCCAATTTATTTTTACAATCACGATAATCTACGATTTCTGTTGAAATGTATACCACATTTCCGGACGGAGGGAGTAACAATTTTCGATTTCTTTGGATTTAATAAAATATTCGATGTGTGTTGATAGCAAACGAACAATTGAAAACGGCAAACCAAACTCAAAATCCTAATGAAACTCCTCAATTAAATACAATTATTTCGTAAAGTGATAGTCCAATCATTTAAATCCTCAGTGGCAAGGAAACAACAAAAATCGGGAACAGAATGATAAAAATGAAATGGGATCAAAACATGTGAAATCGGGTGTTGAATTCCGCGGGGGGAAATAATTAAATCAGTGAGCTTCACAGTATTATTTATGTACCTAGAAATTAATACAATTATTGTAATTTCTGGCTGTAATGAAGGCATGAGTTAGATAATATATTTTCCGAGTTTGGTTAATTAAATACCCCATTAAAATTAAAAGTTTTGTATTTTTGATATCAAATAAATATTATATAGCAATATTGATTTATTTTGATTACTGAGATTGAATGTCTAATTTAAAAGAACAGTTAAATTTTCCTTTTGGCGATATACTTAATGTGGATTATTTTATGAAGACATTTGGAGATAATCATGTAAAAATGTCCGAAGAAATCGTCTTACGCTGTTGCGTCTCAAATGGGAAATCCGTCAAATCCAGTCGTATTTTTCGATGTCAGTGTTGGTGGTCAGGATATTGGCAGAATACAGTTCGAATTATTTACCGATATTGTCCCGAAAACTGCGGATAATTTCCGTCAATTCTGTACGGGCGAATATCGTAGAGATGGAGTTCTTATTGGCGACGAGAATTTTGAGATGAAGTGCGACGAAATTTCAGCACCTACAAAAATTTGTGGAGACATTCATGGTCAATGGGAGAGAGAAATGGCCATCAGAGGGCCAAGAAAATAAAAATCGGCAAAAAAGTACGCCATGAAAACACCGGAAAAAAACGCCGAAAAAATTAAATTAAATAAGATTAAAAAATTGTTTTAATTTTTTAATAATATTTATTAAAATGGAAATTCTTAAATCGAATAAAGGGAAAGAAATGATTGCATACGATGTATTTGTGTATATCATTGGGAAAAGGTTTATTGGGTGTGTAAAATCTCAGACTGCAAAGGAACTGCTGTAACCAGTACAAACGATCAAGAAGAAAGAAGAGTGATGGTTAGAAAAAGTCTCAATCATGGAGAATGTCATGATCAACTGGCTGCGATAAGAATTAGAAATTCAATCAAGGCTGCATCGGAAGATAGTCTCATTGGGCCGAGACAGTTGATTGCAAACGGTATTGCAAATAGTTCAAGAGCCGCAGTTGCACATGTCGGATCTAATGAAGAGTTGAGCCAGATGATACTTTATAGTAGAAATCGATTAAATACTACTTCAAACAATATCATCCCGCATTTTATGTACTATTGAAAAATAAAAATTAAAGCTTAATTTTAATCTTATTTAATTTAATTTTTGTCGGTATTCTCATGGGTCACGAAAAGATGTTACTTCAGCAACATAACCAAGAAGTGGTTGCCATGATTCACAACAAACATTGATGTGTCAGATGCAATCAGATTGGACAATCACAAAATATTTGTTAGTTTTAAATGTGGTTCTGGATTTATAAACAGTTGCGTAATTAATCCGCTGAAGGCGTGAGCTAGATAATATATTTTCCGAGTTTGGTTACCCTAACGTGTCTTTTCTGACCATGGAGCTGCTTACAGAAATACAACAATGAGACAGTTAGTGGATAAATAGAAAATTGAACTGGTTTTTATTTCGGTCTATCGACATCAAGGAAACGGGATGTTGCAAGAGAAACCACCGAACCATAAAGAAAATGGCAGCAAGATCTAAAATTACTATTGGTGAATGTATATTTTGGTATAACAGCGCGATATATCGCAGAGATGCGGGACCGTATGAACTGATACGAGATGAGCCCGAGGTTAAATGTAATATCATTTCGCAATGTCACTTGAATGATAGAGAAAAATGCTTTCAGTATTCGTGAGAGAGTACATTCAAGAATCAAGGGAAAATGCGATGAACCATGGTCTGGATAGTATCCATTAATGGAGTTAAATAAAGTGAGTTAAAATTGCAAAAATAAATCATTCAATAAAATCAATAGTATTAATCGGTTGATTTCAAATTCTATAGACAGATAAGGTTTTCGAGTATCATAAGATCAGAACGTAATAAATGGCGCATTAATAGTAATCAAATCAATTTTACGTTTGAAATACGAGTCGCATTTTCCGTCACATTTCTCACACAATTACTTTGTTTACATCGGGAAACTGTCACTGTAAATAATGTATTGCCATTGACATATTTCAAATTTCGTTATATTAAAACAAAGTCTATTTGAAATTTTTCGATTTAAGTTAATATATTTTTTAAAGAATTTGTTTTTTATGTTATCATTATTATCGGCATTAATTTATTTTGTTGATGAGAAAAATGGTTTTAATTGCTTTTACTAAAAAAGTATAATTAGTTAAATAAATTTTCATAATTCAGGAAGTAAATATTTTTTTTGATAAAAATGTTTTAATTAAACTTGAACTTCTTTTAAATTCTTTGTTTTTTTCCATTCTTCATATTAGCTTGATTTCAGTGTATGTATCCATGGAATTTAGAGACTTATTTTTGAAGGCTTTTTAGCATTGAAATCAAATCAAGGACTTCCATAATTGTACTAAGTTTGCCTTGAATATCGAAACTGATTCATGTTTTCAACCTACCTTGTTTCACATAACCTTATCAATGTGTTATTAAATTTAGATTTTGAAACAAAATTTCTTTTGATGATGTTTTAAATAAGCTACCATCTCATTAAATGTACCAATAGAATCCCTGGGGCTGGAACTGTGGAACATTTTGAGATAAAAGTTTTTAAGGCATGTTTATAGCATGGACTTTTAACGGTATTAGTAAAACAGTCTTTAAATTCATAACGGCCCCATGTGCCTTGCCTGTCATCAAAATACCGCCATCCTTTTCCAATGGCAACATAGTTTTTCTTATTTTAAATATTTATAACTAATTTTGATAAAATATTTCCCCTTACCGGGAATATCGGGTCATGTTTGTTCATTGTACTGTTCAGAAAGGCTATCAATAGAATCCCTAAAGTCTTATGTTATTTCACATTTAAATATATCTACATATATAACAAAGAGAGACATTTTCTAAACACTACTAATGTTAGTTATTTCGTCAAACATTATTGAATTAAATTTGCTTTGGTTTAGATTTGTAGAAATTACTTATCTTATTTTGTTACCGTAATGCGTTATAATTTCATTTTGTATAGTTTTGATAATGTAGGTTGCAGTAGAAGAGCTGTTTTCTAAATGTTTTGTTTTATCACCAGCAACAAACCGAAAGCGCAGCAATTTCCAGGAGTTACTTTCGTTAAATACAGATGAAGCGGTACTAACGTCTTTACTTTATTTTCCATCGTCGTGGTATCCACGCAAAGAAATATATACTTATATGCCTTAAAAAAATAAGTTTTGCTCTATCATTGACGATTCTGCACAGTGACTGTAGTGACACAAATTTTTATCAGTATTTATAAATATTAAATATATATACATAAAATCCTATATTTCTTATTTATATCTACAATTCTGTTAGGTATATAAAATATAAATTTAAAAAAAATTAATATTTGTTTTAATTAAATAGGTATAATAAAATATTATTTACCTCTTTACTATAATAAATATAAATTATATAAAAATAATTAGATTTAATTGAATTTTAGGCGTAAATATTCAGAATTTGAAAATAAGGTATTTATATTAAAAAGATAAACAGAACTGTAAATAAAATAAATAAAAAGAATTATATATCAAGGAAAGTAATATAAAATGTAGAAGAAAAAGAAGAAAAACGCACAAAAAGTACGACAAAAATTTTGAAAGTTCAAGGTCAGAGTAATTAACAAGTACAAGATTAAGAGAAGATCAGAATTATATTTCAAGTATTAAATTATTCATTCGACACCTCACGCGGAGATAATTTATTCAAGTCAAGCTTATAAAAGGTGTCGATTATTGTAACTAAAGAGAGAGAGAATTAATTTGAAACGGAAAGTAGAAGTCGCGAATTATAAAAGTACGGATCAAGTTCTGAATATAATTTATATTTTTTTTTAATAATAAATCTTTATATATCATTTTTATTAAACTGATTTGCGGGCAAAAGAATTATCTTTTCTCGCTTTACCCAATATACAAATTCATTAAATAGAATAGGCTCTTTTAAATATTTTGAAATTAATTTCTGTAATCTTGTACATAAGAAATAAATATATTTGAAAAGAATATCTTCGTTTTGTTTCGTTTAATAATTGTTGTTCAATCACATTTATACCCCAACAATTTTGGCGCCCAACGTGGGGCTCGATTTTGAACAATATTAATTATTTGGAAAAATCCGACACTACGTTTGTTGGTGTATTAAGCGTGATTATAT
The DNA here is from genome assembly GCA_001938485.1 of Girardia tigrina. Lineage (NCBI taxonomy): Eukaryota > Metazoa > Platyhelminthes > Tricladida > Dugesiidae > Girardia > Girardia tigrina. Next base: position 9,494 of record MQRK01189558.1, on the reverse strand, counting down.
AGGTTTAAAGCCGTAAAAAGACACGCACAGTACACGCAGAACATATAGTAATATTTTTTGAATTTAAAAATTTTATTTACAGGCAGAGGGCAAGCACCACATATAGAATAATTTATATAAATAAACAGTAAAAATAGACCTTACACGTACAATTATTACACGAAGTATAACACGAAACATGTCAGACACTGAGAACAAAAAGACAAGACCCCAGATGAGGTCATTAGATTTTCTGCCATTAGAGCCATTTTCAGGAAAGCCTGAAGAGTTTGATAGATATTTTAAGGATTATAAGAGTTATGCAAACGCGAGCGGTTGGGGAGAAACCGAAATGACGCGTAGATTGCCTCTTTATTTGAAGGGGTATACCCTACAAGCTTTTAATGCATTAGAACCAATGGCGACTATTGACAAAATTATTTAAAAATTGAGGCCTATTATAGTTGTAGACGTTGAATTAGGGAAGATTTACGTCCATAATTTTAGAAATAGAAAACAAAGACAAGATGAAAACGTTACAGAATATTGTTTCGCGTTAAGAGAATTAGCCGAAAAATCATTCAAAAAAGCATACAAAAGTAGGAGCAATAATAACTGATCAATTTTTAAACGGCATTCATGGATATATTAGAGATGCCTTGGTTTTGGCAGATTATAAGGATTTTGATGAACTAATACAAAAGGCTCGACGAGTTGAATCGAATAATTTGAATAGAATTAAGCCCATAGAAATTGGAGCAACAGGCCAAACATTTAAAAATACAGACTCAAGAAAAAATCAACAATTTGGTGGTAGAACTAACGGAAATTCCTCGAACCAATATAACAATAATAGAAATAATTCATATCAGAATGGTAGAAATAATTATAGAGGGAATAATCGAGGAAACAGTCGAGGATATAATAATCGAGGAAATAATAGAAACAATAATGGTTATAGTGGAAATAATAACGGATATAATAGAAATAATAATAATGGCAATAATGGAAATAATAACGGATATAATAAAAATAATAATAATGGGAATAATAATGAACACAATGAAAATAATAATGGATATAATGGGAATAATAATAGAAATAATGGGAACAGAAATAATAATAATAATAACGGGAATAATAATCAGAGAAATAATGGATATGAAAATAACAATAATAATGATAACAGATACAACGACAATAGTAACAGAGGAAAAAATAATCAAAATCGAGGATTTAATAATAATAATAGAGGTAGAGCAAAAGTAAATCAAAATGGCGATATCCAATGTTATAGTTGTGGACAATATTGACATGTCGCTAGAGCTTGTAAACAAAATACTGGGAGTTTTCAGAATAAACCTGTTTATGGGGTTGAGATCGAAGAGTCGGATAATTTAAGAGATCAAGCAGCTCAAATCGAGAAGGAAAGATTAGCTGCAAGTTATATCCCAATAGTGTTATTAGATTACGATGAAATTAGTCAGTTACGAGAAGAAGTTGAAATATTAAAAATCCGACTAAAAAGAGAAAAGGAACTTCAGATCGGAGCGATCGAAGGTAGAACTACGAATGAGATAATTAAAGAATTAAAATTAAATTTGCAAAATAATGTCCCAGATGAAAATAAAATAAAATAAATACTGTTCGAACTATATGAAGTTAAAGATACGGGTGAAATAGAGCCCGCCCTATCTATATTACGAAAGGAAATGTCAAGAATCTCTAGTTACAGAGGAAATATATTAAAAATATTAGAAAAATTTGGGCAATACATTATTGCAAATAAGAATGTTCAGAAACCCCTAGAACTATCCATAGTAACAAATGATAAAAATCCTCAAATGACGGAAATTTTGAAAATACATAAAGTACACCCTTGTGTTAAAGCGAATGAAATAATTAATAAAGTAAAAAGAATATGGCCAAATCCGTTGAAGGAAAATGATGAAATATTATTGCATTACAACAATAATCAAATAAATAAAATGCAACATTTAATATGTGCTGGACTAGCTTTCGAAAAAGAAAATGTTTTAAAGGCCGTAGCCGTTTTGGATAAGACTAAATTAAAAGGGAAGACTATCCCTCAGCTAGCAACAGATATAGATGAAGTTATAATTAATGAAAGCTCGGATGAAGAAGCAACTCAAACTGCTAATGAAGAAATTACAAATGAGTTATTAGAAAAATTGTGGCAAGATGTGGATCAACCTAATGATGAAGACGATTTTAGGAAATTACTCCCAGATAATCAAAAAGTAAGTGATAATTTCAAAGAAATATCATCAAATATAGCCGAAGCCGCAATGTCGACAAGAAGGCAAAAAGGGAGGCCAAAGAAATATGAAAATGATCTGCAACTAACCGTAAAGGATTCTAAAAGTCAATCATTAGCAAAATCACTTCGGCAAATAGCAAAAGGAGGAGATCCGAGTGAAACAAAGAATACAGAAATAGAAAATATCGTTCATTGTTTATTAAAAGAAGTTGTAGAAGGTGATTACAACTTTGCGTTGATGAAACATGAAGGTATAAAAAGTATGATAAAAATAGCCCAAAGTATAAAAAATGATGTGTATCATGTAATTAAAGAAAATGAACGCCTTATAAATGATGGAGAAGTATTAAGAAATTTATTGGGCGTGACACCCGATAAAAATCGAATAATTACCGCTCTTGTGTTTATTGTTATAAGAACACACGAAAAAATTATATTTCATCATATAGGACAGGATACCTATATAGGATTGGCAGTTTCGTTAATTGAAAATTGGATAAACCCTTGGATACAATCTCGGGGCGGTTGGAAGAATGCCCTTCGAGAAAATGAGGATATAGAAGAAGAAGAGTCTGATACCGAAATTTTTAAAGAATTTAAAAAGATGATAAAGCAAAAAAAGGGTACAAAAGATAAGACAAATTGGTCTATGATTATGATGATGATAATGATGATGTTTCAAGTAATAAAAGGGACTGAAGGAATTACAGCGTATGACTGTTCAAGGCCAAAATTTGGTCAAAAATATTCACTTTTAGATGTGGAAGAATGTCCGGAAGCAAGCCCTATAAGTAAAGAGGAAGCCCCAGAACAAGTTATGAATGTATATCAGAAATCAGATTTTGTTTTTTTAGAAGCAAAGGAATGCAAAATTAAATATTTAGAAGAAGTTTTCAGATATGGACATAAAGCACAACCAGTCAAGGCAACTAACTTTCCAGAAGTTGCAACAATCACAGCAAAAGAATGTGAAAAAGCATTCATAACTGGAAAAATAAAGCATAAAGATATCACATTGAATGCAAAACCTGGAGTAATAACTAAACAGGGTGTAAACGTTGTTGGATGGGCCATGCCATCAGGTTATTGCGGAGGAGGATCATATCATATATGGGGAAATACATATGGTGATCTAGTAGTTAGACGTCAATACATCACAGAATTAAGAAACTTCCAAGCTACATTTCATAGCGTCACTCGAAAAATGATGACACATCCATTCTGTTTCGCTGAGGATGGAAGTTGTGACACTGGGGAATCCACAATAATCTATAAATCCACAATAATCTATTCCTTTTTTAGATTAATTTTTTTAGAAATACAGAGGGTAGAATAACTCTCTCTGTTCAAATAGTGGATCAGGAAATTCAGACTGAATTCTATGTTATAAAGCAATTTCCGCATGATTGTCTGTTAGGAATGAATTTTCTAACTCAGTTAAAAGGATACTCAATAGACCTCCAAAATAATCAATTAATTAACCAAAAACGTCAAATTAAAATTCCGAAAGAAGGACAAGTTACAATTGGGAGAGAATTAATAATTCCTCTTAGGAGAGAAATGTATTCAATTGAAAATGTAGAGTTAGAAGATAATAAAGGAGATTATATATTTATTCCAAAAGATATATCCGATCCAGAAATTGAAATTGCATCTTGTGTCGTAAGACCTAGTGATGGAAAGGTACCTGTAAGATTAGCGAATTTCTCGAATAAAACAAAAAGATTTAGAACAGGAACGGTTATCGGTAAAATTCAAAAGGCTGAAATAAATAAATAAAGGCTTAGAAATAAATGCACTAAATATTACCGAAAATAATACAAAACCCGAAGTTAAATCTTACACAACGCTATTAAAAGATAATGATTATCTAACAAGTCAACAAAAAGTAAAATTATCAAAAATACTAGAAGAATACAGCGATGTTATGGCAACTCATGAATTCGATTTAGGTGACGTACGAATAGTAGAGCATGCTATCGTAACTACAAACGAGAAACCGATCACCCAAAGAGCATATTCAGCTCCATAAAAAATACAGGAAGAAATAAAAAGACAGACAAAGCAACTGTTAGAAGAAAAGATTATTCGGGCTAGTGCATCGCCATGCGCATCACCGATAGTTCCAGTAAAAAAGAAGGACGGTGAAATACGTATGTATATTGATTACCGAGCATTAAACGCTGTTACAAAAAGAGACACTTATCCTTTACCAAGACCCCAAGAAATGTTTGATAAATTAGGGGGTTGTAAGTATTTTACCAAGGTGGACGCAAATAAAGGTTTTTATCAAATAAAAGTGAAAGACGGAGATATCGAAAAAACTGCATTCACTACAGGGGAAGGATTATATGAATTTGTAAAGATGCCATTCGGATCAACGAATGCACCAGCTACATTCCAACGAGGGATGAATAAAATCCTGATGGATAAAAAGTACGCTTTAGTATATATCGATGATCTAATAATATATTCAAAAACATTTGAGGAACATAAAATACATGTAGCAGATGTATTGGCTGAATTTAGTAAAGCTGGAATAAAAATAAAGTCCACAAAATGTGAATGGGCAAGACCTCAAGTATTATTTTTAGGTCATATAGTATCTGGACTTGGAGTAGCACCCGATCCAGAAAAAATAATACAAGTTAAAGAATTTCCTATACCGAAGAGTATCAGGGAAACACAATGTTTTTTGGGATTAGCAGGATATTATAGGCGATTTCAAAAAGATTATTCAAAAATTGCCATCCCTCTGACGAATTTAACAAAAGTACCTAAAGATATGACAAAAAACGAAATTAGAAAATTATTTAAATGGACAGATGAATGTCAAAGTGCATTCGATAAGTTAAAAAATAATCTAATAACCGCACCAGTTTTACGTTATCTCGATTTTACGAAACCTTTTATTTTAATGACAGACGCGAGTGGAGGAGCATTAGGCGCTGTTTTAGGCCAAGAAGATGACGAAGGGCGAGAATATGTCGTGGCATACGCCAGTCGAGTGCTGAAAGGACCAGAAACTCGCTATTCAACTATAGAAAGAGAATGTTTAGCAATTTTGTTTGGCGTAACACATTTTAGACAATATGTATACGGCGCAGAAATTATCTTAAAAACGGATCACAAACCTCTCGAGAGTTTAATGAACAATAAAAATGCATCGAGTCGATTAATTGGATGGGCAATGAGATTGCAAGATTGCGATATAAAAATAAAGTACAGAACGGGAAAGGCAAATGCAAACGCGGATGCATTGTCTAGAATTCCCATCGCCTCAATAGAAAACCAGATAGTAAAAAGTAAGGACGCAATTAATCAAATGATCGAAATAGCAGCGGTCAACGTGAATATTAACACAAATTTGCAAAATTGGCAAGAAAATGATGTTAAACTTAAAGATTTAAAAGAAAAATTAATGGAACAACAAATAAAACAGTATAAAGTAGTGAACGATATATTAAAATATCTGGATGGAGACAAAGAACTAATCGTCATTCCTGACTCACAAAAGGAAAATATAATGATGCAATATCATGATGGAGCTTTAGGAGGACACCTCTCGTTACGTAAAACATTTAACAGAATCAGAGAAAAGTATTATTGGGAAGGCATGAGATCTGATATTGAATCATGGATACAATCATGTGCAATTTGCGCAACTCGGAAGAATACGGGCAACCAAAGAAAGGTTCCCTTAAAACCAATGCCAGTACCTACAGCTCCATTTGAATTATGTGCAATGGATATTGTTGGACCATTGCCAGAAACAGTAAATGGTAACAAATATATTTTAGTTTTCGTAGATCATTTCTCGAAATTTACTGAAGCTTTTGCAATGCCAGATCAGAAAGTTGAAACACTCGCGCCGATATTCGTTGAACGTATTATATTCAAATATGGACCACCAAAAAAGATTTTAACCGATAGAGGACAAAATTTTATGAGTAGTATTATGAGCCAGATAAATATTATTTTTGAAATATTGAAACTTAATACTACAGGTTATCATCCAGAAACAAATGGGTTGGTCGAACGAATGAACGGAACATTTCTAAATAGAATGGCATGTTTGACGAATCGAAAACAATGTGATTGGGATATTTTTATCCCATACGTATTATTCGTGATAAATAATACAAAAACAGAAGCAACAGGTTATAAACCCAGTTATCTTTTATATTTACGAGATATTGCAATGCCAGTTGACTTGGATTTTAGTCCACAGTCATCACAATTAATGGAAGTTCCATACTTTGTCACTTTAATGATGGAAAAGCTAAATATCGTGTATAAACAAGTCGGTCTGCGAATAAAATATAATCAAGAAAAATATAAAGAACAATATGATAAAAAGACAAAACCACATTCATTCAAAATAGGGGACCGAGTGAGAATATTCGCCCCCGAACCAAAAAAGGGTTAACTCCGAAATTAGCAAGACCCTACAAAGGTCCTTATGAGGTTGTCAAAGTGACACCCACAAATTTATTTATAATAAAAAGTAAAAACGCCGATCCGATAGTTGTACACGTAAATAGATGTAAAAAAGCAGAAAACGAGCCAGTTAAAAGATATAAACTCAGATCACAAACTCAATCGGAGGAAATAGAAATTAATCTACCAAAAGATAGTGACATCAATCCTTCAGATAAAGTTGATCATAAAATGCAAATATCACAAAAGGAAAGTATAGAAAATGCAACTATTTTAGTATTACAAGAAGATATTGGACTACATTTTGCGAAAGGATACATCTATAATGATCAGTTCTTCAAATGTGCGGTAAGAAAATACCCACACTTATTTACTGTAAAAGATCCAATATGGAATGCTACACCATTAATAATTGTTATAATTCGACATAAATTTCACAAAGCTGCAAAGTTACTTAAACAAATAAAGTTATATGAGTATCCAGGATTAATAGATAGATACTCAAGGAAATGATGGATTAACTGCGTTAATGGAAGCAATAATACATCGAGCACCATTTCATACAGTTGTAGCACCACTTATCATATATTTAAATTTGATGCTTTTGGATCATCATGGAAACACCGCATCCGATTATAGTAAGAAATACGGTTCAGAATTAGTAAAATCAGTCCTTGAGATAATCGAGAATAAGGATATCATATCACGGGATGGGAAAAGGGCTGTTGTTTCATACGTAAGGCACCAAGATTTAGATCGAATTAAACAATTAAATAAACAAAAAAGAAAAGATGAAATATTAAGTACGAAACTACATAATCAGTATCGAAGAGAATCAGCAATGAATGATGAGGAAATTGAAAAGGAAAAGAATAAGCAGAAAAACTCTAACCATAAATATTGGAAATTAATCATATTGATTATTCTTTCTTTTATTTTAAGAGGCGTGAGTGCAACACCGAAAACGATATTGAGAGAACGACAAATTCTAATACGAATAGTCCCACATACTATCCTTATCAATGTCAGAGCTCATAACAATAAATATTTCTTTAAGATTTGTTTAGAACAATGTTATTGGCAAAAGAATAATGAACTTAAGGCAATATACTGTGATAGATATCGGAACCATACAAATATGTATGTTCTTATTTACAGAGAAACAGCCTTAATAGCAGCTTTCGAAATAAAGTGGTCACGACAGAAAACATTATGGGATAACACAGAATCAAACCTCACAGTTCACAGTCTTTCATGGGATATTTTTGTACAATATAGTTCATTATTTACTGTACCACAAGTGAAAACACATGAAAAATTTATTGATTCCGATTCTCTAACAAAAATTCAATCTATCTTTTATAAAACAAATGATCATAAGAACTCACAATTACACACATGGCCATTCATATTGTTCAGACTAGGACTGTTTTCGCTCAGTTCTTTAATAATATGGCACATATTATTCTTGTATAAATAATATAAAAAGAAACAAACGGCTTTAAACTTATATCGTACCTCCTTGGGGAAATACATGCCAGGAGTGTACGTGGAGGAAACACAGGTATAAAAATCATTTTTGGCTGTACGAGCCTTGAAATTATATATTTCACTATAATTGTGTTGAATTTTTTCTTTTCTTTTCTAATTCGTGCAAATGTGCACAATAAGTTAATGTTTTCTATTTTGCAGATGCATCCAGTTTCCCAATCCTCTTAACTGTTTCTTGCCAAAATGAATCAAAAGTATAATGACTTTCATCAATCATTCGATCAAAATGAGCCGTCTTATGGCTATAATCTTTCTTTTTCCCTATATCGAAAGCGTAAGGAACTGGTTGATCGCCATTGTGAGGAGTTACCAGCCGTTGTTAGGGATACTAGAATCAATAAAGAGAAACCTCACCTCGACATACTTACGCGCAGAGAGGAATGTAAAGATAGGCTCATATGCGCTTTTTTGAAACAGCCCATCTGCCCCATTGAGATCCCTTTACCGTCTAGTTGGACACCCAACGAGCCTATCTCGGCCCAGTCCACGAAATTGTTCGGTTTAGCCATACGATCTATGCATTATGGCAACACCTTCTATCGAGACGTCCAGTCCGGTTTAACGAGGATCCTAGAGAAATTGTTCGTGGCAGTGTATCCTTCGCCTAGATAATACCAAAACCGGCTGATCTATAATGATTTAAATAAGAAGATGGTGGTATTAAAAACTACCGTGACACGTAGATGGAAGGTTTCTGATATAATGGGATTATACAGGCACAATATACCCACAACATTTAATAACCCACATTACAGAATAATTACCTTGTGTATTCACGCTGCTTCAGCTCCTCTCATTGTCAGCGACACTAAGGTATCAGTCAATGTCCCGAAATTGCATT
>MQRK01189556.1:20329-34411 GCA_001938485.1 Girardia tigrina | reverse complement strand
ACTTTGTTGCACTTCATTCCATGATGAACCGATATTTTCTATGGCATTCATGATATTAAATTTCTTCCAAAATTCTTTGATGGAACATTGATCGCTGTCAACTGCTTCAACTAGTTTTTAAAAAATATTTTGAAGTTAAAATAATTTTTTTTTCATAAAATCAAAAGAGCGCTATAACGAAACAACGCTAAAAGTGGTAGCGTTAATCGAGGTATGCCTGTATATATTGTTCCGGATGTCCGCAGGTTGTCACAGAAACTTTTCAGTGGCAGCAAAGTCATGGTTAAACATTTGTATCCTTCTCGCACAATAACCATTATGACTTCGTGAAACCTAAAGCATCGATCACAGAAGATGTCTACATCAACCAATTTGAAGATGTGATATTATATTCATATTTAAAGCATTATTCAGTAATTTTAAATTGGAGTTTTGTTAGTACCAAACTTATCGAAAAGGTAATTATCTAAATTTAATATTGATTTTGAATTATTAATAATAATTCTAGTGGCCATTGGTATATCAAACTAAATCATGTTCATATTTATAATATGTATACATATTCACCAAATTCCACATTTATAAAAAAAATAAGATTAATGCACAAACTGTTTTAATCCTTCAAATAAAGCGAAAATTCAAATTTATCACTGTTTTTTTTTGGTTTTATCATGTCCAATCGGAAAAAGCGACTGATGTGTCGCACATTTTTACTTGTCATTTCACCGACCAAAATAATTTTAATTTTATCGTGGGGAAATATTTCTATTTCGAGATTTATCTGGTGACACCCGAGGCATTGGACTAATGACTCATCATGATGACAGAGTTGGCTATCAGTGATTCCAATCATCCGGTTGGCAGAGAAGGTCGATGCAACGATCATCGATTGTGTGAGAGACGGTGATCGAATGGATTTTGCGACTTAGACCAATGGAGTTATTGGAGAAAAGTCGTTGTCCTTTTCGGACAAGACAAGAGATAATTGTCAATCCGATTATTCAGATTATTATCTTTGATTTAGACGGATTTTGCAAGGGGATTGAGAATAAAGAGTTAATTGAGCCAGTCAACTGTGACAGGAACCACACATTCAATGTGCTCCCTTTCCGGGTAGAAGAAGGTAATATTACCGGCTTGTTCTCGTTCCATTGTTCCTATGACTGCGCGATGATCGGTTTGTTTCTTGAGGCGGACTCTTCAACGATATTTGTTTCATTATCTGTCGTGATGTCGCCGATATTTATGTTCGTAGTAAACAACAATCTTGAATCAAAGTTTTTTGAGACATTATTCAATTATCATTCATTCTTATTTCTATTCGATATTTAAATGACTATTTCAGAACTATTTAGAGAGTTCATTGCTAATAATACTCATTAATATTTTTCAAATAATATTTATTTTAAAAATATAAACTTTAATTTCTTTTATAATTTGGAAAAGGAAATAGTGATTAATCAACATTTCGATAAAATTGTTGAAAAAAGTCTCGTAAATATATTTTTAATCGATATTTCAATTTATACTGGGTCGTTCAAGAGCATAATATAATTTATTTTGAAAAAGAAAATGCTCTTTCCATTAAAATAAACAGTTAATCGTGTGAAAATGAAATTTTTATTGATTAAATATCGTTAATTTTATTTTGTACGTATTAATTATAATTAATATGTTACATGTTAAATTTATTTATTAAATGAAATATTTAACATGAAAAAATATAGATAATTATTTGTTTAATATATTTGTTTAAAAAGTATTTGTTAGTGAAAAATAAATTTTATAGATTTATTATTCGTTGTTACAAGCTATCCGGGCAATAATAAGCGATTTAGAAATTATACTCGATCATTTGGAGAAATTTAATGGAAACGGCAGTTTTGAAATTTGGAAGAAAAAGTTCAAGATGATTATGAAAATCCAGTGGATTTTGGATCCGGCCGCATATCTTCCTTTTTTGTTGACTGATGTTCCGTTAAATATATACATGGAATTGGATGAAAAGAAACAGAGCAACTATGAAGAAGTACTGCAAATCTTGGACAATTCATTCTGATTAACCAGACGATCTGCGTACAGCCAACTGATTAATTTGAAATATTTCGAAGGACAAACTATTCACGATTACGTTTCTCAAGTAAAGATGTTGGCATCAAAAAATCGACGATCTGACCAAGGCGGTCTTTATGGCTGGATTGCCGTTCGAGTTGCAATTGAATTTAGAGCAGGCTGTCGATCAAGATTTAACCGAAATGGTTGAATATAGTCGTAGGTATTTAGGAATTAAAAAATGCGTCACTCATAGTTCAATGTCAGCGGTACAAAACGTTGGTGATGGAAAGATCGTTTCTAAAGAACGAGGTGAGGTCAGCAGCGGTAGAAGGAGTTCCTTTACAAAACTCCGTATGTCACATGACGGAAATCTGGTACAAACAAGGGTAAACCGTTATGAAAATTCTCAGCGACAATCTAATGGACAAATAATTTGCTGTAAATGTAAGCAAGTTGGACATATAGCAAAATATTGCAAATCGGGAAACGGACAGGAGAGTTTGTAGGCGCCGGCTCTCTCCCTCTGACATTTCCGGCGCTGCCAACCATGATTGTCATTGTTAAAAAAAGTCGGTTACAGCGTTGATAGATTCGGGTTGCTCAAAAACTGTTGTTTTGAAAGGGTCGATCAAGGAAAACTCATTACAGTCAAATGAGCAAAGAATTGTTTTGGCTAATGGCGATGATATATGTGTGGGGATTAGTGATGTGGAATTGACTATAGACAATAGAACTATGAAAGTAGAATGTTCTGTCATGAAATACTTACCCTATGATTTGGGAATTTTAAATGGTATGGATGTTATAAGTGAACATGGGGGTGTAAAAATTAATAAGTGTGTTATTGAATTTGGTGTGTGTGTAGGAGAAGGACTAAAGGCTGGTGACAATATATGTTGTGTCACGGGTGTTGTGTCAAGTGTTAGCCTGAACAAACACAATTATGAGATTGAATTCAAGAATAATTGGACGGTTAAATGGAAGTGGAAAGATGAAGCGCCGAGTTATCTAATAATTCTACATTTGACCTTTAAGTATGACAAATCGAAAGACATAGCCACAATGAAAATCCTTGAGGAGTGGATGAAGAAGGGTTAATTAATCGATTATGACGAGAAAAAAATGGGTAAATCGATAGGATCTATACCCATATTTGGAATATTGCAAGTTAACAAATCCAAGATAAGACCGATCTTTGATTTTAGGAAATTAAACGATTATGTAAACGTGTACAGTGGCTCAGCAGATATATGTTTGGAAAAACTTCGTACGTGGCGGCGAAAAGGATCAAGATTTTCCATGCTTGATTTATCAGAGGCGTATATGCAGATTCGCGTTCACAAGGAAATGTGGCATTATCAATCATGTATCATTAACGGAAAAAAGTACGCTCTAACCAGGACGGGCTTTGACCATTATGACTGAAATTGTCAAGTAGATTTTAAATTCTGATCCTAGAGCACGTAAAAGCACCGACTCGTACATCGATGACATTTGCGTTGACGAATCTACAATCACAGTTGACGAAATTAGAATGCTGTTCGAGAAATTTAGTCTTAAATGCAAAAAACCAGAAAATCTCTCAATGGATAAAGAGGTGCGAGTGTTGAGAGTTAAAGTCTTTAAAGATAAGAATTCGGTGAGATGGATGAGAGATAATCATTTCAAGGACGAGATAGTTGCCAAATCAATATCGCGTCGCGAGTTATATTCGCTGTGTGGCCAATTAGTAGGAATCCACCCTGTTGCACGTTGGCTACGTCCATTATGCTCCTACATGAAAAGGTTCAGTGAACGAAAATGGGATGATAAAATAGATGTCGAATTATTCGAGAAAATCAAATTTGTTTTGAAAAAAGTTAAGGAGGAAGATCCTTGTAGAGGAATATTGAGCATTGATGATTGTAAAGACGGCATCATATGGTGTGATGCCAGTTCAATAGCCATTGGGGCAGCATTGAAAGTTAAAGGAAATATTATAGAAGACGCATCGTGATTAAAAAAAAAACTAACGATTCTAGGCATATAAACGTAGCAGAACTAGAAGCAATTGTAAATCTGTGTATTAAATGGGGACTAACGAATGTTGTAGTAAAATCAGATAACAAATCAGTTGTTGCTTGGATAACTAAGGCACTATCAGAGCGAAATAAATTACACACGAAAGCCTCTTCCGAGCTTTTGATAAAGCGCCGATTGTCAATGATTAAGGAGTTGTGCCAGGAATACGAAATAACTTTGAAAATTGAGTTTGTTAATAGTGAAAACAACAAGGCTGATGAACTGACAAGAATACCCAAACAATTAAAAAAAGCAGTTGCCTTTTATCAGTAACAGATGACCTATTCAAACTACAGAAACTTCATGACATATGTCATATAGGTGCAAAGAAAATACGATATCTGTGCGATAAGTTGGAAATAAATGTGTCAAATACGAATATAAAGGATTTGATTTTGAAGTGTCAAAGTTGTCAATCTATTGATCCGGCCCCAATAAAATGGGAAACTGGAAAATTAGCTGTCAATGAAAACTGGACAAGACTTGCAGCGGATGTCACCAAATTTGATCAACAAAAATTCTTAAGTATCATTGATTGTGAACCCTCTCGATTTGCAGTATGGAAACTAATCAAAACTGAGTATGTCAAGTCGATTGTTACAGAGTTTTGAAATCTGTTTTGCGAGCGTGGATCTCCAAGGGAGTTGATTATTGACAATTATACGACATTTCATTCAGCCAAATTCAGTAAGTTGATGAAAAAGTGGAATGTACATGTCCTATACCGCGCTATTAATCGACCAAATTGCAACGGAATAATAGAAACAATCATAAGACAATCAAGAGAATTGCGTCTCGATCGAACATCAGTATCATGGAAGCCTTATGGTGGTATAACAATACACCGTCCGACGGAAAGGAGACACCTAGTTCTGCACTTTCAAGTACATTCCAGTCGGTTTAGAGATAATCGAAAGAATTGAAAAGGAGCCGGTTTACAATAAGGTAAAGACAGACTTTGTAGAGCAACAGTTAGTCTGGGTAAAACCTGAAAATAATATGCAATGTACAAAGCAATGGACAAGAGGCGTTGTCGTTAGGAAATTGGATCAAAGAAAGTACTTAATAAATTGTGACGGTTTTCGCGGTCCACGGCATATAGCAGATATTCGACCAAGACAACCAGACCTGCCGCGAAACTCTTACTCGGATTACATGTTGGAAAATAACAACGAATCATCTCCGAGTGTTAAGCAAAGTGAATCGGGAATCAGTAACAGACCCAAAGAGAAAGACGAAAACCGAATTATTTGAACGAGTATGTAGTAGATATAGATTCTTGTGATGAAGAATCTGGGGGGAGTGTTACATGTTAAATTTATTTATTAAATGAAATATTTAACATGGAAAATTATAGATAATTATTTGTTTAAATAATATCTATTTAAAAATATTTGTTAGTGAAAAATAAATTTTATAGATTTGTTTTAAAGTTAAATTTAAGTACATTAAATGAAATTGTTTATACAAAAAATACGTTTAAATATGTATAAAATAAAATGACAATCGTCAAATAGTAGTATCAATTATTGTTGGTTAATTTGTACGAAATTTAAAAATTATCAATATAAACAACAAATTAAAAAGTTAAGGATTTTTTTTAATATTTTAAAATATAGTATTTTAAATTTATTAATATGCAATTCAGAAAAAAGCTGTTTTTAATACTCATAAAATAGAATACACCAAAGCCCCGCTATGCGTCTATTCGCTTTTGCGTCGATTGATTTTTTTTATTTTTTGCCATATAAAATTTAACAATAAATAAATTAATTAATTAGTTACATTAATTTAAACATTAAATTTAAACATTAAATTTAAACATTAAATATTACAATAAAAACATTCTGGAAAAACTTCACTATATTAGATGGGATTAAATATATTGCAGGACCTTGGAATGAAGTGTCCATCAAAAGCATGAACGGTTGTTGGCGTGAATTATGGCCGGAATGTGTACATAGCCCATTGGAAATGACACGAATACTGATAGGATAACTGCAATTAAAGAGATAGTTGACTTAGCATCCGCATTGCAAGTTGAAGGAATGGAGGTCGAAGATATAAAAGAACTATTGGATTCGCACAAGGAAGAGATAACAACTTCTCAATTAATGGAAATTGAATTTCAGACAGCACACAGTAGTGATTCTGAGGAAAAAATCGAAGTTATTGCCGTAGAACAAACATTAACGACGAAACTTTTAGCTCAAGCTTTTCAATTAATTGATCTAGCTCTGTAGTTATTTAATCAAGATGACCCTAATCGCGAAAGAAGTTCGAGGGTAAACAGATCAGTTCTGGGTAGCATAAATTGCTATAAAGAAATTTATGCGGAAGAAAAGACAATGCAGTACAAATTACTTTGGAAAAAATTTTTAAAAAGTAAATTTTGATTTTGAAAGAAGTTTTGATAATTATATTTATAATGCATACTTACGTTTTACTGATTTTATGATAGTAATTAGTTTTAATGGATTAAGAGCCCAATTTTCGTACTATTTCTTGATAAAAATTTGTTTTATTTTGATTTTTATTTAGACAGATATATTGTAATAGTCTTTCTGATCAATATTACCACATATTCGTTATGCGTCGAAACTCATTTAGCGTCTCAACATTCGGAACGAAATAGAGACGCAAAGCGGGGCCTTAGTGTAACTATTTTAAAATATAAATTCACATAACAATTGCATGATTAACTCATATATATATATATATATATATATATATATAAAGATGTACAAAAATTTAGAAGGCATATGAAAAAATTGACTTTAATAAAATATCGTAACACCGATAGAAAATAGGATTTTCAACATAATTAAAAATTGTTATAAACTTTTTGCAATGAGGTTCAATGTACGACCTACTACAATGAATCCTCTGATTAAGAAGCCACGTACACGCACATGAACATTTGCATATACAAGAGTTTATTGAGGGAAGTATACAAATATATGTGATGCCTGTATGATATGTCTCAGTGTAAAAATAGTTATGTGTATAATACAGGAATTTGTGAATTTAAAAGTAATGGGAAAACTTGCTTGAAAAGACTGCTTCAATTCGCACAGTAGAGAAGAAACTTAGTTCAAATGGTGTAAATACCAATGCGGCATAGTAAAAACCATATATTTCATTGTTTAATCGTCAGCAACGTAATTAGACCATTGTTGACTGGAATCACGTCTGTTTAAGCGACGAAAATCCGCTTAACTTAATTCAATACAAGCAGAGACGCCTCTACCATCGTCGCTCAGCATCAAGTTATTCTCGCTTAAGTATAGTTACAGTACGGTAAATGTGATGTAATGATGTGTTGATCTTTCAGTTATTCTGGAATTGCATCCCTTCGACGATTCCTAAGGTTGATGAACACAACACATTATTGCTCAATTTTTCGCGGTAGAGTCCTTCCTTTCAAAAAGCATAATCTTGGAATCATATTTAGCAGGACCAGGCACCCACTCATCAGAGTAGGCGTACATACCAATGGAGTAAATTTCACAGAGTGGTTATCTTAAAACCCTTACTTTAACCCTATGGAAAAGGCTTGTTGAGTACCAAAGGATCGTTTGGAAAGAGAATAGATCCATGGAAAGTAGCCTTTAATGCAAAAGCACAAAAACAGACATTGATATAATCAAGAAACTGATTTGCTTCAATGCTGAATCTTAAATCCAAGGTTAACAAAAATCACGAAGGTCCTATTGATTATTCATGTTCTTTATTAATCTGTAAGTGACTTTTGATGTTCTTAGTTTATTTTATTATTTGATTGACCAGACTTTTATCATTATAAACATTAATCTAAGTCAATGTTTTGCGTAAAGTGTTCCTTTATGTTGAAAAACATGTTTTCTATTGATGTTAGGTTTACTCTTTAGAGGCCCTGTATATTAACGTCGAAACGTTTGGTATTGAGATGTATTGCTACTGATTTATGCTGTTGCTCTGTATAAGTCTTGCAGCGTTAATCATTTAAAAAATTAAAATTTAAAAAAGATTTTGTAAACTCTGAGAATAATTTTAAATGAATCATTTTGTGAAAGTTTACCAAATATTTTTCTAAATGCAATCTAAAGCCCCATATACCGAAGAAATATTAAATTATATTCTCAAATGGAATTAGGAGAATTACAAGAGGATGTTGCTCTTTCCGTTTATAAAGATAATCTCGGTGATGCCGGCGGCATCAAGTCGACCAAGGAAATATTTGGAAAACTAAAATCAAAGCCAATTGAGGGCAGAGTCTCGGTTATTAGTAAACGAAAAATAAATTTTTAAATAAAATAATTAAATAATGAAATGAAAGAATTTGATTTTGATTGTTTTTTTTTCTTTTATAACGAAGTTTGTTAAATCAAACCTCAAATTTATAAGAAATAGTTTATTATATCAGTAAACTTTTTCTGAAAGTTAAAAATACATTCATATATATGTATATTGTAAAATATAAGAACTATTTTCAGCGATTTGTTATCTTTTGAAAAATTTAGAAAATAAAATAATAATGTCTTGTGGTTTACAAAATACTGCCGCACTTTTCGATAACTGTTGAGTTTGATCAATTCTTTTGTATAAAGTAGATAAAGATGTAGTGTAAATCTATGAATCTATCATAAATGAGTTGATACAAAGAGATCAAAGACTCTTAATTTTAAATATTCTTCTTTTTGCGATTATTAAAATAAAAAATACGAAAGCGACAGTGTCCCGATAACATTGCGTAGTCAAATAATTGGTCTTAAGTGTCAGAAAATGTAATTCATTAATAAAAGATTCTTTTAGTCATTCAATTCGTCAAAGCTCTAATTTGTTTCCGATTTTCAACAACGTTTGATGAGAAATAAGAAAATTTGCAATCCGAAATGGGTCTTCCTATCTCACTCTGTCATTCCTCATTTGGTATGATAAATCTTCAATAACATTTCCTTCAGCATATTGAAAGCTGGAGGATACTGTTTTTTGTCATCTTACATTGATAACTGATTTAAGACCCCGTTGTATTTGCCGTATCATTGTTCATAATGAATGTTGCACAATTTTCCTAAATATTCATTGTGTTCCCATCTGCTGTCCAAACAGTTTTTCTCCCAGGTTCATTCGCACTCTGTCAAGTCGTACTCAAGGAAAGTTTCATTTTTTGCAGTAAATCTTCCAAATACAGTGATCGTTTCAGACTTGATAATGGCTAACTAATGGTCAACATATCTCAAACCGAATGAATTGAACTTTCAGCCAATCGATTAGACTGGTGTTGAAATAAGGAAAACATTCTTTGTAAATTTCAAATTGTTAATAAATTGGTCTCAAAACTTTCAAATATTTTAGCTCTGTCCGGAAAGAAGGATTTCGGTTTCCCATACTGATATATCCAACTAGTTATTGTCTCTTCTACTTTACTTAAGATTACAGAAAAGTGACTTAGCTGAACCTGTATATTAATACTAACATATAGTTCTTACCAGTTTTAGATATTGTCATGTAAGCCATTCCCATAACCACTTGTCCAAATAGTTGAAAATCTTCTCCATGATTTAGTGTTCATTCATTGCTTTCAGATTGGTAAATGGCTGAAGCTATTTAGATTGGAAGCCTTCTGTATGACTGAATATATTTAGATTGTTGAAGCCTTCTGAATGGAGGGAGCTGTTCACACTGTCGAAGCTGTCTAACTTAATATAGCATTGTAATACAACAATTTTAGCACTTTTTTTCCTCATGATCGTGCGAGATTGCCCTTATTAATTCATTCATTTTTTGAATAAATAAATGTCTTTCATGTATTCATATAGCTTCTTTGACCCTAGAAGACATACTTCATCGTGATTAGACTCTATCAACCTGGGAACTACTAATCGTTTAAAATTCCCATCTTTGAAACATAACAGACCCTCTTCAATAATGATATGATCCACAAATGATCATAATGAATCTGGTTACACATCCAGTGAAGGCTGTTTGTTCGATAATAACAATTTCATGATTATCTTAATATCTTTATCGGTTTACTTTATTTTGGAAATATCTTAAAGATTTCAAAATTAAATGAATATAATTCTTTCAACGTAATCTGAAATTGCGGACGGACGGGCTTACTTGTCATGTACATAAAAAAGTTTGTGATCAGTACCAGCTCTTAACTTAACATAAATTACGTTTGAAATACAACATAAAATATCTAAGTGCCATAATTTCCTTTTTTGTCAAACACTAGCTTTTTTTATGATCTATGTGGAACAAATCATTCTGAAGTTACTTTTGGCTTTTAATTTATAGACTTTAAACTGTGGGAAAAATAGCATCTGTATCATCATCTGAATCATTTTAAAATTCATGCAGGGAAAAAATAACACTGGAGTTGTTGAAAGACGTTGTTTCAGTTTTTTAAAACTGGTTGAGCATTCGTCAAGCCAATATTATTTATCCTCAACTAGCAAGCCCCATATAACGGAACTGGAATCCGAGCAAAAATCTTTATAAACCGCCTGTAATAGTTGACGAAACCGAGAAAATATCGTGCTTGAGTTACATACCCCGGTTTTGGGGCTTGAATAATTGATTTATTCTTTTCCTCATTTATTTCAATGCCTTCTGTGGTAAAAATTTGTCCAAAGAATCGAACTTCTTTTTATTTTATCCGAAACTTTTCTGAATTTATTTTTAAAGTTTATATCTTTTTTTGATGCAACCCGTCCAAGAAGATAAGTTCAGTAGGTTACCTTGAATTATTTGCTCTATTGTCGTTGACCTTTTCATAATCTTCCTTTCATATGATATATCCCTGTCTTTAAAGTCTCCAATATAACCTTCTTCGTCTTGGAAAGATAACACTACTGCAATGTTCATCAGTCCATTTACTGAATCTGACTTTTTTTACCACAAAACAAACAGAAGTCATCCAATGTACAATCTTTTACACTATGTTTTTTGACAGTCACGGGTGTCAAAACTCGTACATCGGAGAGTCAAAACTCGGATTAGCGAGCACTCACAAATGAGTCGATTGAGTAAGGTTCTTGATCATTGGTTATGTTGTAAGGATAGAACCTCATCCATTTCAAAAGATGAGTTTTCTGTTCTACAAAAGGGATTCGATTCACATTACGAACGACAGTTTTGTGAATATCTACTAATAAGACACTACAACCCCTCAATTAATATTCAGAATGGGCAAAGTAAGGTTATTTCAATACTTAAAATTTTTAATTAAAATATTTTTGTCATTATTACCAAATAATACTTTAATAAAATAAAATATATTTAAAAATTATTCTATTTAAACTTAATGTACCTTTTAAAATTATATATTAAAAAATCATATATTAATAACAATTAAAATATTGTACTACTCAAATATTTAAATACTAAACATCCGAAAATTGCTGATGATGATGTATGTAAACATCGAAACATGTCCAATAATTGTATAAAAAAACTTTAATCAAATTATATTTTCAATATATATATATATATATATATATATAGAGAGAGAGAGAGAGAAGAGAGAAAGCAAGCTAATAAAAAGGTAAAAATAATATAAATATGATAATGATTAAAGTAATTTGTAATTCCTTATAAGTTCAGATTATTTTAGCTTTTGTAAAAGACGCATGCTAATCAACTAAAATCAATCTTTATTTATATTAATTATTTTGAAAAAGTACAAATTATATTCTCTTGATTATAATAATTGTAGAATAATTATAATATTATTCTACTTCAACAAATTTAATATTACAATAAATATAAAAGAAAATGACTTTATCAAAAAAATCCCAATTAAATTTTCATTTGTGAATATTATAAATATAAAATATGAATTATTTGTCACTTTTAATATAGAAAAACATTTACAAATAATAAAATAAAACATTTACAAGTTTTACGAGGAAGGAATCAATAAGTTGAGAACAAGATGGAAACAGGTCATAACAAATAATGGATAATTAATCAATTTATTAATTTAATTATATTTTTAAAACAAAATTGAGATAAATATTCAAATAATTTGTAATTTAATTTAGATTTAACGTTTAGATAATTTAATCTTCAATTAAGCATCAGTAAACAATGGGGCAGTTTGGGGTCCCAGGGGACCCAATTTTGGCAATGACATCAATCCAGAACTGAATTAATTGAAAATTTATAAAATAATTATTTTTTCATAATTAATAAACACGAATGTGTATTTATGATGACAACATTTTTCTTTAATGACAATATTAAATTTTTAAATTTTTTCTTTTTATTTTCATAATGAGGTTTTAAGTGTACACTTATGCCTAAAAAACCTTTAAATTGTCTCAAACGTTTCCATATGTTTTGTTAATCAAATGCTAAGTTTAGGATTCTTCCCAAATAAAACAAAATCTCGATTAATTTTATGTTCAGAACATGATATAGGACAAAACATTGACAAAACCTTGATGTCAAAACCATTGACAAAATCCATGCCAAACAACGAGAGCAGAGAAGCTAAATACATCACAAAAAACTGTTGGCCGCCACATAGAGAAATCGCAGAAAGTAATCAAACTGGGACAAAGGGTACGCCATAATCTGAGTAAACACAATGAGGCGGATATGATGTCGATTGCCACATGTCTCCTCTCAAGAAAAAAAAGAATTTTGTTTGAAGAATATTATTACAGGTGATGAAAAATGGGTCACTTGCGAGAACATCATCCGTAAAAGGCAGTGGTTTGATAAAGGCCAACCACCTCTACCGGATCCTAAAGCGAACATTCATGGAAAGAAAATTTTGTTGAATGTATGTTGGGATTGCCAAGGGATCATTTACTATGAGTTCTTAAACAGGAATGAAACGGTTACTGCAGATGTTTATGTTCAACAACTGCAAAGAATACACGAAAAACTTTTGGAGAAGCGCGCTGCACTCGTTAACCATAAAAACGTCATTCTGCTGCACGATAATTAAAGACCACATACAGCAAGGATGTCTCAAGAAAAAATTCTCTAACTTGGATGGTCTGTTTTACCTCATCCACCATACTCCCGGACCTTGCTCCGACAGATTATCATCTTTTCAGCTCCTTGTAGAATTTTTTAAAAGGACAATTTTTTGATTCAGACCAGACCCTGATGGAGCCTGTCCTTGGTTTCTTCCACTCCAAACGGGCC
Organism: Girardia tigrina; assembly: GCA_001938485.1. Classification (NCBI taxonomy): domain Eukaryota; kingdom Metazoa; phylum Platyhelminthes; order Tricladida; family Dugesiidae; genus Girardia; species Girardia tigrina. The sequence continues at coordinate 21,145 of MQRK01189556.1, read as the reverse complement.
AAGTTTTACGAGGAAGGAATCAATAAGTTGAGAACAAGATGGAAACAGGTCATAACAAATAATGGAGAGTATATTTTAAATTAGTTTTTATTTTTTTATGTAACTGAAAAATAAATGTTTGAAAGAAAAACGGAAGTTATTTATGACTCAACTTAATAAGGTGATATGGTGATGTGTGAAGCATTGTTGATCAAATCTTTTGATCCTAAAATCAATGTGCAAACACCATCCTCTTCAACTTTATTGAAAGTATTTTCATGATTTAAATGACATAATGATTACATAAACATTGCTTTGATATATAAACGAGAGTATATCATTGTTAATTCAATCTGATGATGACGGTTGATCCGTCGAAATTAATAACAATATATTCTGAGGAAATTTTTTTTTATTTTTTAAAAATTCTTTGTCGTCATTTTTTAAATATTTATTTCAACTTAATAACTATTGGAATTGTTATTCAAGAACAGTCAACAATCTACCACGAACAAACAATTCAGTTGAAGGAGGACAAAATGCTTTTAATCAAATGGTCAATAGCAAATCTCATCCTTCATTATCAGTGTTATTGAATAAAATTAAGCTTGAAGAAAAAATGGCATACGATAATTATATTAAGGTTAGTAGCAAAATTATTGTATTTCCAAATAGAAATAATATTATTAATAAAATAAAATTTATAAAAACAACCACGATTTTCAAGCATTACCAATGCACTAAAAAGAGGAAAATAATTTTTTTTCTAGACATGTGCGAAATTTTATACCTAACCAAAAACGTGGGGCGGATTTCTGAATTACTGCTATTAGTAAC